>PVKA01017761.1:16858-45224 GCA_004027165.1 Ctenomys sociabilis | reverse complement strand
CCCAGAAACATAATTCCTTTTTTTTTTTTTTTTGGTGGAATCGGGGATTAAACTCAGGCCCTTGCACTTGCCAGTGAAGCACTTATTCTACTGAGCCATCTCCCTGGCCCCATAATTCCTTATTTGTGATGAGGAAGAGCATCAAAGTCTAATATCTCAGAGTAAGTTAAAAACATTGTCAAGCATTTACATTATAGAATATTGTACAGCAGATAAAAAGAATAAAATGATCTGAGATGAAAAAAGTAAGAGCCAGATAGTACATTTTGTGTTAAGGAATTAAAAAAAAAAGACTCACATGGAGGTATGTCAATATACAGACACTACAAATTTACTGACCTACCTCCAGATCATTGAATGAAATGGCTGCTAAATGAGAAATGGCACAGAGTATGTACATAATATTTAGAACAAAGAAACAGTCAAAGGAAATTCCAACCTGATGACTTTGCTTTGATTTCCATAACTCTTACTTGCAATACTGTAATGCATAATAGAACATAAAACTACAGTGCAAGAGTAATCAGAAAGTTATAGTAAACTGACGTTCTATAAATAAGATGTACAGAAATGTATTTGTTAAGGCTGAGCAGCACGTTGTCAGCCCAAGTAGTATTCTTCAGTCCTAAGCCCAGAAGTCATCCAACAAGTAGGTTATTAAATAAGGCATATCTGCAGTACACATCATATCCTCAAATTAATCCAATGAAAATGATTCTTTTTTTTAAGGAGACATGTTCTCCAATAATGTTTAAAATAAAATATACTAGCCACCAACAAATCACATCAGCTGGGTTTAGGCCATACTGATCCCCCACATATCAGAAAAGGCAGGGATGAAAATTATTCAGAAAATCTAGGATATTTTGTGATACACCAATGACACACAAGGGTGCCTATCTATAATCATGATTGCAAAACAGATGCAATCCAGATATGACCTTTAGCAAATCAACAAAACTTCTATTCCTGTATTTCTTCACCTGCCCTTTGCTGGCAGCTTCCATGAATTCTTCAAGGTTACCCAGGTCATAGTGTTGCAAACTGTTTTGAATGCACAACTTTGGCTCATTAGTTAAGTAGCTTTTGCAGCTCATTACAAGGGATCAATGAATTTAAAATACTACTACTAAGATATCTCAGAGCCATGAACCTGCCAGGCATGGTGGCACACTCCTGTAATTCCAGCACTCACTTGGGAAGTGCAAGTTCAAGGCAGGCTGGGCTACAAAGTAACACAGTGCATGATGTCTGGACCGGATGTACTGGGTCAGTCTTGTTCACCAAGGGAGGAGATTGTATGTGAATGTTGAAAATGCAAGATGGATAGTATATAAAGTTGAACACGGCAGAACAAAAGGACTATGCCTGATTCCTTCATTAAGGCCCAAGAAGATAGTAGACCAGGGTGGCCAATAGTGAGGCTATATGAGAAAACGAGAACAACAATAATGAAGCAGTAGCAGCAGCAGAAAAGGCAATAGGAAGTTAATTTGAAAAATAGAGGTAAGCCGGGCATGGTGGCTCATGCCTGTAATTCTACCACTTGGGAGCCTGAAGTGATGTGAGTTTGAAGCCAATCTGGGCTTCATAGTGTGTTCAAAGCCAGCCTGAACTACATAGCAAGACCCTGTCTCAAAAAAAAAAAAAAAAAAAGAAAGAAAAAGAAAAAGAAAAAAAAGAGAGTTTAAAAGGAGAGGGTTACAAAAGATGAGACGGTGGGTTGAAAAATTCACTGAGCTATGAACACAAAGGGTTTGTTTTGCTCCAGAAAATGGTTTATTAAAAATGGTCAAGCTCTTGGCAAGAATGGAGGTAGTATTATTGAACCGATTACTTTTTATGTTAAAAGAGGGAAAAGTGGCACTGGTCATGAGACTTTATTAAAACACAAAATAGAAGAAAAATTAGCAACAGAAGAGTCATCTGAAAAATTGAGCTCAAGAAAAATTTCAGTACAGTTTTGCACTTGATCTTAGCCAAAGGGCCGAGAAGCGATATTCAGTACAGTTTTGGATGTGACTTAAAAATAAGCAAAATGGCCAGGCATGATGGCGCATTATCCCAGCACTTGGGAGCTGAGGCAGGAGGATCGCTCTGAGTTCAAGGCCAGCCAAGGCTACATAGGGAGTTCAAGGCCAAACTAAACTACAGAAAAATATTCAGGTTCAGGAGGCATGGTACTGGTTGAAGACTGAAGAAACTCAAGAAGAGGATGAAGAAGAAAAAGAAGATGAAGAAAGTAAATACAAGAAGGCTTAATTGTATTGGAAAAATGACAAATAGTGATTGGCTATCTAAGAAAAGAACATCTGCACTGTATTTGGTGTGTAGTGGCCTATGAAGCCAATGGACATCTTTAAATTGCCCCAGATGCCGATCTCAGTTAAGATTATTCATAATAAGGGTGGGAACTGCTTATTCCATTAAGGAAAGAGGATCATTGTATAATGCTTTCTTTTTTGCACAAGTACTCTGTACTTTAGAATAAAACTGTTTGCTTATCTAAAAAAAAAAACACAATTATATTTTAGAACACAAGTATGAAGATTTAGGCAATTAAAATTCATGATTGCATTGCGATGCTTGTTGGGTTAAGGACATGAATGGGTAACTCACTCCTCTCTCAGCTTTGGGACAAACTGGAAAAGAAACAGGAGGAAGATCAGAATGTCAGCCTTGTTGGTGATGAAGCAGAAATAGAAAACAAGTCCGGCTTCTTCACTCACCTCACTCCCTAATATTAAGAGTACAGCAAAACCCACTTAGGCCCTGAGGTTGTTTCCTTTATCTCACTATCCAAATGTCAGGAAGCTTATTTTCCCCAGTACCAGAGATTATAGAAATAATATATATTTTGAAGACCTTTATCTTTTCATGAGTGCTGTGTTTATTAGCATGGCATGCTTAGCGAACGTGCCTAACATACAATAGGCTACAGGAACTCCTTGTCTGACAACCGAATTCCAGTCCTTCAACTAGGATGACTAGGTCAGTAAATGAATTGGTTGCTAAATGAGGACTGTGTGGTATGTACATTATAATATTCAAATCAAAGAAAAAGTCAAAGGAAACTCCAACTTGACAACTTTGATTTTATTTGCATAACTATTACGTGGAGTAATGCATAACAGAACATAAAACTATAGTACTGTACTGTACAGACACCAACATCGAGGCTTTTGTACTGCACTGTACAAAAAAGAAGAAGAAAAAGACAAGTTGTAAGTTCAAGTGGAGAGGTAGGCTCTTAAATGAAAAATATCTGGAGCAAGAAAATTTTCTGGAAGGCTCACAAGAAAGCAAAAGTGCCTCTCAGGAGGGATCTAGTCATTTTTCACTCTGTAGGTATATTCATTTGTACTCTTTTATTCTTTTTATCTCATACACAAATTTATTTGCACGAATAGCTGGCACAGCCCGAGCTCCACCCTCAGAAGTGCCCTAGAAGCCTTTCACATATCTGTGGCTGCAGCGGGCCCTGGGAGGCCTCACAAATCCCTGCTCTACTCTTCACTCCATTTCCGCTCTCCAGAGAAAACCTCTCCTGGCCCTGGCCCCTACGTCCAAGTGGGACTGCCAGCTGTTCCTTCACCACGCCTGCCATCCAGCCTGGCTTTCCTTCTGCTCACAGGCAGCTGCTGGACTTGCACCCAGCTTTCCACTCATCCTCTACCTGCTCTGTGAATCCTCCACGATGCCGGAAGCCACCTCACCTGCCCAGACCACTATTTCTGTAATTTGTTCATTCATTCAGCTGTATATAAGGACACTTTCATAAGCCAAGCAGCAGGTTAGAAGCTGATGAACGCAGATACCTGAGGCAGGTCCATGTTCCTGGTGGGGTGGGGCGGCCAGAAGACAACCTCTGTTCTAGCTGGGGACACAGATAAGCAGGCATCGCTCTCTGACAAATGACAAGAGAGCCCAGCACAGGCTACTGACTTCATAGCACACTTCCAGGCTGAGTCCTTGCTCTGCCATTTACTGGCTGTGTGACCTGAAGATAACTGCTTTACCCCCGTGTGCCTCAGTGGCCTTATCTGTAAAATGGAGATAAAAGAAAAGCAACTGCAGCTCAGGGTGCAGCTCAGTGGTAGATTGCTTGCCCAGCATATTTGGGGCCCATCTCATCACCAGCAGTAGAAAGAAAAAAAAAAAAGCAGTCCCTTTGGTTATTCTGAGAATGAGATAAGTTTCTGTATAGTCCTTAGAACATCATTATCTCTTTTCTTTCTCTCTCTCTTTTAGAACACCGTTATTTCAATGGGCTGCAGGGCTCCCAGGAGAAAAAATTCATACAAGATCTTGAAGCACTAGGTATAAACAGAAGGCAGGCCTGACAGTAGTCTGGAGATGTGAAGGGTGAGTGGGGTTTGAATGGATCCTTTTGTCTTTCCTGGCACTAAGCCCTCTGGACTGTGTTCTGAGGTGTCTTCAGGGCATAAAGATGAGGCTGAGTGAGGTTCTTCCAGACTTAATCTTCACAATTCATGCCTCATTTTTTTAAAGGGTGCTGAGGATTGAACCCAGGGCCCCAGGCCTGCTGAGCACAGTCTGCCCAAGCTACACCTTCAGCCCTCATGCTTCACTAATTAATAATTTCCCCTGAGCCCAACTCACTTTGTATCATCTAAATAAATTAAAAGGAAACTTTAAACCACACCTACCATTTAAAAATTAAATAAAGTAAAGACTATGGTTGAACTGCTACTAGCTAAGCGTGCCTGATTCTGAAGTCTGCTCTCTTGGAGAGAGCAGGTGTAGGTGCAAAAAGGTGCCACTGGACTTTCTCACCAGCATTGTTAGTTAGCAGGTCTGAGAAAGGAGAGATTCCTCCTAAACCACCAGAGGTAAACTCCCCCTCATGCCATCCGAGGGAATGGAGCCAGTGGCTCCAACTGATGCCAACTGTTCCTAGGGGTGGATCTTTAGCAGAGCCACCTGCAGGCTGCACCCTGGGGTGGCTGCTGTCCCCTCCCCTGCTGTGGTCACTGCCTTGGGGGGAGGCCTCTGGGAGACGCCTTTGTTGCCTCCCTGCTCCAGTTTACCTGGTTATTCTGAGTCTTTCGGGATGATCAAGAAAGAATTAGATGGCAAAGCAAAGCAAACCTGCTTGCTTTTAAATAATGTTATTTCAGGGGAAAAGGCCCAACCCAAAAATAAGCCAGGTTTCAAGCAAGAATTTGAATTAATTCTGACAACATAATCTAAAATGCAGAGTTTGCCTTCAGGCTATGTAGTTTTGTTTTGTTTTTTTCTGGTCAACTCCAGTAGGAATAGTCAGGAGAGGAAGGGGTCTTTATTTTCAGGCCTGCAGTTTATTGTTGTCGCTCAGTATTTACTAAGCTTTTCTGAGATGAACTGAAAATGGAAACAGCCTTCTTCCTCCTTCTGTCCTCTCCCCACTTCTGGAGGATCTGTTTTAGGGCTGCCTCTCCCAGCTCTGCTCCTTTCAGCATTATCTTCTCCATTTCAGGCTAACCCACAGCCCATCTCTACTAAATTAAAAGATTTCAAAATTCTCTTTACTTATATAAATTTGGCCTCATTCTAAAACAACCAAAGATTTGATCACCAAGTTGTACATCCCATCCCCCAACCCCACCCCTGTCAATGCAGGCTAAGAGACAAAGGCAATACAGAGTCAGAGCGCCTGCCAATGCCATCTAGTTGAGGGCCTTCGTGGCACCTGCCCAGCTTGCTACATCCCCAGTCCTTTCTAAAAAATTTTAAAACTTTAAGATAGGGTCTCACTAAACTGCCCTGAAAGGACTCAAAACATTTTTTTCCCTTGTGAACCAGGGATTGAACTCAGACCCTTGTGCTTGCCAGGTAATGGACTCAAAATTGTGATCCTCCTTAAATGCTAGGCTTATGGGTTCCACCTTGTCTGGTTTAGGATTCTGCATTTCTACCAAGCTTCTCCAAATGACACTGGTGCTGTTGGTTGAGGACCACAACTTTAGCTGCCTTGAGCCATGGACATCAAAGTCACTTATAGGTGCTTATGAAAACAAGATTCCTGGGCATGCTCCAGCTGCTACTTGGGTTCTTCCAGTACATGGGGAGTAGGTCTTGGGAATCTGCCTTACCCAGTAGCATGCCAAGGAAACTCTGGACACTGCCTTAGCATTTCTCTTTTGTCATTGCTAAGAGAAAATATGATTCTCAAAATTAAAGAAAAAAGGTTTATTTTGGCTAAGAGTTTGTAGAGATTTCAATTCATAACTGGCTGGCTCCAAAGCAGGTTGACATGGCAGAGGAATCCAGAGAAAGTTCATGGTGAGCAGAAGGCAGCAAGAGTGGCAACCGTGGCCTTAGGGTGGAACTCACAAAGGAGGGAGGCCCTGAGTTCTAGCATCCCATTTTTAATCCCAGCATCACACACCCTATATTCAGCCACCTGTGAAAACCTCCACCTATGACCCATGAGGCTTTGGGGGACATCTAGATATAAGCTATGGCAGCATCTGTAATGTGGATGGAAGGTATGGGGGGAGGGCCTGCCTTAAGGTCCCTGCAAATCAGGGTTACCTCCTGTGGGCTGGGCTCCCTTGCCCTCTCACCCCATTCAGCACAAAGCAAGACCTGTGGGCTCTTCCTCAACCTGTATTCACATTATCTTTAAAAGACTTAGTGAGCAGACAGACTTGGAGGTGGAATGAAACCAGACTGGTAAATGTTGACAACTGTTAAAACTATGAGGTAGGGCCAGGGATATAGCTCAGAGGCATAAGTGCCTGCCTGGCAAGTACAAGGTTCTGAGTTCAATCCCTTGTACCAGAAAAAAAAAAAAAGTTTTGAGTGCATTTTATTATTTGCCCCTCTTGTTCATTTTTTAATATTTCCGTAATAAAACATTTTACATTTTGAGTCTTAGAACCAATAAATCGACTTCTGGGAATTTATCTTAGTGTATATTTTAAATAAAGGAAAATTTTTACAAATGAATACATTTTCCAAATAACAGTAGTGAAAAATTGGGAACGCATGAAAGTCCCATAATAGGAAAATAATGAACTATGGAATATCCTTCAATAGGACTTTATATAACTAAAAGCATTTATTCAGGCTATGTACTAGCAAGAAAATATGATATATTCTTAATAAAAAACCAAGACATGATGCCTGATTAAAACTATACAAAAATATGTATCTTAAAAAACAGACTGAATTATAAAAATATTTTAAAAATTTATTTTAAAATAATGCAATAGCTTCTGCCTCTTGGGAGCAGAGCATGCTGTAATTTCAGTCGGGGGAAATGAGCCCCTGGGGCTCACACCTGTACCCCTGCCACAGCTCCCTATCTCTCTGCCTTCACCCCCCTCTCCAACCCCTCTCCACACGCCAGCAGAAGGAATTGCAGATCAGATCGTCGCCTTCTGTCCAGAATCCCACAACAGGCTTCATGTGGCATCTTTCCAACTAAAAGCACAGTCTAGGCCGCAGCCTGGCCCACAGGCTGTAGGAGCTGAAGTCGCCTGGTCACCTGCTGCTGCCCTCTGGCTCCTGTCACAGTTCCTGCTCACAGCCATTCTTGGGGCTTTAAAGGGGCTGCTTCTGCTGGGAACACGCAGCTCCCAGCTACCTGAACAATGTGCCCCCTCCCTCCTTATCAAGATGGGTCCTCCTCTGCACCCCATGCCTTTTTCTTTAGAGCACTTACCAATGCTTCCTACAGTATATTTTTTTATTATGCTTTCCACTTTCTAGATTGCAAATCCTTTAAGAATAAAGACTTTGTGGGCTGGGGAGATAGCTCAGTGGAATAAACGTCTGCCTGGCCAGCTCAAGTCCTGAGTTCAATTGCTAGTACCACAAAACAAAACAAAACAAAGACTTTGCTATCTACCTAGTATCTGAGGGCCTGGTACATAGTAGGCGATCAATACTTGTTAAATGAAAGAATATTGAATTAACTCCAAGGGTGGAGTAAATTTCAAGTAGCGGGCTATTTCTTACTGACTTGTTCCTTCTAAAACCTGGCATGGTAACTCTATGGCATGTGGCCTGTGGAAACCAAGGTGGTTGATTTTTTCCAGCAAAGTCCTCTTCAAGATGCATTATAAAGTACATCCTTGAACTGAGGCTAACAGAGCACGGTGATGAACAGAACTGGACTTGGGAGGACAAACACTGGCTTAACACCACCAGTGCACAGCTTTGGGGACATTACAAGAATTCTCGAGGCATTTGATTTCACTGTGCAGAAAGACAAGGATAATAGTCAGTACTTCCCAGGCTAGGATGGTGTCTATAAAGCACTTGGCAAGCACAGTGTCTGGCCTGGAATAGGTGTACAATAAGAAGCAAATTAATCAATAGCCACATATGTGCCTTTGTCTCTTTCAAGTTTACACTGTGGTCTTAAATACATAGCCTTTAGCCGATTTCAGCTTTCAACACCTGTGGGTTTTATCACCACTTTACAGGTGCGGAAGCTGGGTCAAAGAGCAAAGTGCTCGCCCGCAAAGCACACCTGAATCTGAGAGTTCCCCTGACCCCACTTCTAGAATACAAGCTAGCACTGCTGTAGGTGCCAATCCAGATAATATGGATGGCCTGGCAGAGCCCTAGACTCATGTGTGCTTACTGGAAGGCTGTAATGGCAGAGGAATGAGAAATAAAAATTAGCCAGTGAGCCATGCTCTCTTTCACATCGTTCCTCACTGTTGCTCTTCTGGGTGAGGCTTGCGAGCAAGTCCAAACAGATAAGTTGCCTCTGCCAGGATTTAAAACACCTCACTGTTTTCCCAAAAGGGAAACTACAAGTGTTTTCAGAAGTTTCCCCTGCTTAGAGTCGGTAATAGCTCTAGGCAGCAAATGCTGGCTTTGGTGCTGGAGATGTCCTGTAGCCTCTGACCTCACTGTGCTCCTGACAACAAAGGTTTCTTTCCAAAGCCAATCAAGGCAGAGCCTCCACATGGAACTCTGGGCACACATCTAGGATCAAAGGTGGAGGAAGGTCAAACAGCAGGGAAAAGATCCACAGGTTTTAGATGTGAAACTTTAGAACCCTAATGTCAAAAAAATCAGACTATGGTGTTGTGGGCTGTAAGAACTGTGGTATCTGGTAAGCCGGGCATGGTGGCGCATGCCTGTAATCCCAGCACTCGGGAGGCTGAGGCAGGAGGATTGTTGTGAGTTCGAGACCAGCCTGAGCTACAAAGTGAGCTTAAGGCCAGCCTGAACTGCATAGTGAGACCCTGCCTCAAAAAGACAAAAAAAAAAAAAAAAAAAAGAACTGTGGTATCTGAAAGACAATGAGCCTCATGGCTCTAACACCTCAATGCCTCACAGCAACCACAGAGATCATACTGGACAGGAAGGGCCAAAGGATGTTTCCAAACTGGGAATTCAGATGCCTCCTGGGACCTGGGCATCTTCTCCATGTCAGGGGCAAACATTCCTTTGGGAACAGATTTTGGTCCAGAGAACAGGCTCTGGACACCAAGAGGCCCTTGAAGAAGGCAGCCTCAGAGGATCCTGTTAGACCTCGAAGCCCAGATCCTCAGGGATGCATTCTGAGATTCTGACATTACCAGGTTTGTGGCAGCCATCAGTGACCAAGGACGGAGAGAAATATCATGGTCACCTACCTTGGCAGCATGTATTCCTCACAGGGAATGTGCTGTGAGAGGCAGGGTACTTGGCTGCCCTGAAGTCTGCACAGGACCATAACTGCCATATGCCATCTGCACAGTGCTTCTGACAGAGGACAATGTTTACACTGCAAGGCCTGGTAATGGCCTTGCAAGCAGAATGACAAAAATGGGTCTGGCCAGGCAATGGGTACAAGTCTGGGGGTTACACTGGGGCTACCAGGAAAAGTGGGCAATAGACCTACCCCAATCCTGGGTTCATCCACATTTCAGTTAAGGTCACTTTAGATGTCTATGCTAATAGACTTCACTGATTTTTAAAAATGAGAGAATTCTAGAGTAGTCATGACCTTGTATCAATATTATACAATTCTCAAGTCAGGCATGGTGGCACACATCTGTAATCTCAGCACTCGGGAGGCTGAGGCAGGAGGACTGCTGCAAGTTTAAGATCAGCCTGAGCTACAAAGTGAGCTCAAAGCTGGCCTGAACTTCATAGCAAGACTCCCTCAAAAAGACAAAAACAAAACACTATAAAAATCCTCCCTGGAGAGTTCGGCACCCCAGGCTGCTCCAAGCAGGGCAGATCGAAAGACAGATGCAGGCCTGCACTACTGGGTAGAGAAAACAGCAAGAAGCACACTGGGCAGGGGGCATTTGGGCCCTCAGCAGCTTGCAAGCCCTGTGCCCTGTGATGGAAAGCCTTCTTCCTCTGTGGGACTGTTCTCCATCTCTGACAGGCAAGAAAAGGAGCTTGCAGTTCTGGGAGAACCTTTGGCTATAGTGCCCCTGCCAGATAGGTAACATGCCCTGGCCAGCATCAGAACTCATCCCGAAGCTGAGGGGGCCTGTCCATGCCAAAGAAAGAGGACTGCTTCCCTTGAAGATCCCGCTCACGCTTCACGAAGGCAGTGAAAGAGGACACACAGTTGCCAATGAAGTGGTCAGCTTGGCCGAGGATGTACAGGTCAATCTGGGCCACCTCTGGCTTCAGACTCACCACCTTAACCTGCAGAAGGAAGGCAGAGCACATGAGCTGAGGTGGCTGTAGGCCCCCAGGGCCACAATGGCAACCTTCCTCCCCTGGACTAAAAGTATAGAGTGGAGGAAGGAGTGGGCAGGAGGGACACGTGGGGTCGGGAGTCTGAGTGAAGTGCTGGCCTGCTGCTGCCTCTCCTCTGGCCTCAGCTTCTCTTGTACCTTTCATATCTCTGCCCTTGCCTGCAGGGCTCCCCTGCCCAGGTACCTTTCCTTCATCCATTAAAGTCCTGACAAGGGTTGCTGTGTCCTCAGTTAATCAGACTTAGTAGGCATAAGGGTCTGTGCTCAGGCCCTCGCACATGTGTACCTGTGTGTGTATGCTCATGTCCCTCCCAATCCTGATCAGGCTCAGCTCACACTCTGCCACTGTCACAACGCCCTGGCCTGACGGCTTCACCCAGCCTGAGACTGGAGCAGTGACCCACCCATCCAGTTCTGCTGCCTGATGCCTCCCTTTCCCACACTTACTCCAGGCCTTAATTCCTATCTGCCCAGCCACAATCCTCTCCAGTCCAATCAGCTATCACAGCCACCTCATTCTCTCACCATCTCTCCTGGCCTGTGTACCATAAAACAGACAAAGGAAACTAAATTTCTGTTTTTAAATTTTTTGAGAGGCTCTTCTAGATAACTCAGGCCAGCCTGGAACTCGGTTCTCACGCCTCTGGCTTCCAGAGTGTTAGGGTGATGGATGTGCACCGCCGTGCTGGGCTAGGGCATCTTATTGGGCAGCATTCCTGATGGGCGCTGGCCCAGGCACACGGAGGAGCAAAGCTTACTGCAGACAGAAAGGCGGGGCCTGAGCCCAAGAGAAGAGCTGAGCAAGGGTGGGGACAGACCAGAAGACTGGTCCGGAACAGGAAACAGAAAATGCAAGAGGCTCAAGGTGCTACAAACACTTCAGCTCTAAGCTCATAAAAACTCCCTGGGACTCTCCAAGTGCTTCGGCTCAGGGCAGAGGTGAGGGGTGTGGGCAGCCAGAGCTGAAAATGCTCTGCTGTTCCACTGAATTTCTGATACAAGAAAAACCATCAGCTTGGTACTAGGGTTCTAGTAAAGAAATAAAACCATTTTAATCATGGCCAAAATCCCCCAAACAATTCCGCCCACACCCTGAAACTTACCCAGTCTGTGTCATGCCCACTATAATTAGTGCTGGGATCTCTTGAGTAAATTCCATCTCTTCTTGAGACTTTGGTTTTTTAGTTATGAAATGGAAGGTTGGAGTGAAAAGACCCCTAGGTCTCCCAACTTGACATCTTAGCTATTAAACGGGTAGGGAGGGGACCAGAACGCGCCAGGCCAGCATTTCTACAGATGGAGATTTCGTGCACAGGGCGCGTGCGTGTGGGCGTGCACGCACACATCAATAAGAGAAGGCAGCACCTCTTGATGCCACTTTTTTTAAACGTGTTTGATACAAGGTCTCACCATGCAGCTTGGACTCCTAGCGATCCTCCTGTTTTTAGCCTCCTCAGTGCTGGGATTATAGGGATGCACCACTATGCCTGGACTTGGCTGGCTCAGAGTGTGCAGGGGCAGGCCCTATGCTTACCTAAGAGGTGCTCAGTCCACTGAGCTAGCCCACCGACCCTCCATGTCAGTTCCTTATGACTTGCCCAATACTTAGGGTTTTCATTCATTTTTGCCCTGAGCTACATTATCAGCCATTTTATAATTTTTATCTTTATTATTGTCGTTTTTTTTTTAGTATCAGGAATCAAACACATGACCCTCATACTTTCCTACTTGCCAGGTAGTGCTGTGTTGCTGAGTTTCATCCCTGGCTCTGGTTTCTCAAAAACCCTTTTTGAGACAGGGTTTTACTATGCAGTTCAAAGTGGCCTTGAACTCACAGCAGTCCTCCTGCCTCAGCCTCTAAGTGCTGGGATTACAAGTGTGAACCATCACTTCTGGTTAAATTTTTCATTTTTACTTTGAGTTAGGGTCTAAGTTGCCCAGCCTGCGCTTGAACTCCTGCCTCAGCTTCCTAGAGTGCTGGGGTTACCGGCATACCTCAACAGGCCTGGCTCAGAGTCAATGTTCTTCACCTTTCTGCTGTAATTACTGGATCTCTTCTCAAAACCCATTCCCTATGTCTTTACTGAACAAGCCAGGTGCTGTGTGTCTGGCACTGTCCTAGGCACTGGTGAGGGTAAAGAAGGGTCTCAAGCCTCAAGAAGTCAGAGTACCAGGTTAGACATCAAAGACCAGGACAGTGGTTCATCCTTGAATCCCACTCCTTGGATAAAGTAGCCACATTTCTACACATCTCAGTCAATCAAGAAAATGCCTTATGAGAAGAGAGCAAGTGTTATGTGAGCTACAGGAGCAGAGGGGAGTCTGAAAAGCATCTGTGGAGGAGTTTGACCTGGGCTAGAAGGAAGGATAGGACTTAGAAAGGGCCAGTGGGGGAGAGCAGGAAGCCGCCAGAGTGGGACCAACCGGCACTTTCTTGCCTTGTGTCCCTGCCCACACGTACCTTGTTTTTGAAGAGCTGCTGGATCTCTGGCACATAGCTCTCAGAATCGGTGGCGATGTAGACTGACTGGGCACTCAGTGCCTTCACCCAGAGCTTCACAGCCCTCTGGATTTCCTTCAGGTCAGGGAGGCACATGGTCATGGTAAGTGGGGCTGCCGTGCTGCGGCTGTAGCCCACACATTGCGGAGAGGCCATGAAGTGTGAGCCCGCGGTGCCGTCCTTCAGCATAGCACAGGCGTTCTTCTACGAGGAGGGTGGGCACTGTGTTAGACAGCAGCAACTGCTGTGTGGGGAAAGACAGGACATACAGGAGAAGCCCGGCTACTGATTTTTTTTTTCCTATGAGAGACAGAACCCAGGCCCAGGATGCACCCATACTAGACACATACTCTACCACTTATACTCTTTCATTCACAACTATACTTTTTTAAAGTATTAAGGGGAGAGGGAAATGAATCTCTACAGAAAGGCAGTTACACGACACTTGGCATACCTGCAGAGATGTAATGATTTCTGAGCTGGTAGAACATTGATTTTGCAAAAACAATTTTTTTTGTGGGTCTCACTGTGTTATCTGGGACATTCAGTATAATTGTGAACAGTGGTGGTGATAAGGGGCAGCTTATCTGATTCCTGACATCAGCGGGGACGCTTCTGATAGCTCCTCTCCATGAAGTACATGTTTGCTGTGGGCACCAGAGATAGCCTTGTGCTTGCCTCGCAGCACATATACAGATAGCCATTATCAAGTGAGGGTGGGTCTGTTCTATTCTTGGCTAGTTATGACTTTTTATCATGAAGAGGTATTAACTTTTATCAAATGCTTTCTTGTCCTCTGAGATGATCATATGATTTTTCCCCCTTCTTTGGGTGTTAATACCATGAACTTTATCACATTCTTAAGATAAATTTTACCTAAGTTGAATTTTTTTTTTTTTTTTTTTTTTTTGGTGGCAGTAGTAGTGGTGCCGGTGATTGAACCCAGGTCCTTCACACTGAGCTATGCCCCACCCCCACCGCCTTGGTGGGAGACAGGCAGTCTTGCTGAATTACCCAACCTGGGCTGGAATGTGCAATCTTCCTGTTTTAGCTTCTAGCACTGCTAGATTTATAGGCATGTGTTATAACTGCCTTGAGTTGTATGTTTCTTAATACATTACTGGATTTTACTCCTAATATTTTACTTTGGATCTGTGTCTACATGAGAATGACTATAACACTGAGTTGATATTATCTGAGTTTGGTATTATCTGAGTATGGTACCTTTGAAAAAAAAAACCCTAGCAATTTAATATCATTTATGTTCTAGGAAAATACAGATGGGAGCTACTCCTTAAAGGCTGAGCTGAAACCATCTGTAAAATACTTGGAGCCTAGCTCTTTTTCCTTGGAGCAGGACGGTAGGAGGAGCCCAGTGGATAAATATGAGGTTACCTCATCAACTGGCTGGGAATGAGTTTTATTCTAATTTCCTTACGCTTCAACATTTTAAAGTTTGCATTTCCAACAAATATATAAATCTCATGTAAATTAAGGACACTATCTATGTTGATTCTGTTCCTTTCACAAGGTGGGTAATCTGATGAGCCTTCTACATAGTCAAGCACCCTCTAAATTCTGGGAAGATGACATGTTCATTTCTTGGGAATTTCACTCAGTCTCCACAGTTCACTGTTCAAGAAGTCTACTAACTAAGCACTGAGCTGGGACAGAGGACTCCTAAGTTGGGGATTTCTTTCTTTTTTTGAGACATGGTTTCATATGTATACTAGGCAGGCCTTGAACTCATGGCGATTCCTCTGCCTTAGGCTCCTGAGCGCTTGGATAACAGGCATGTGCCACCATGTCCAGTTAAGAGTCTCTATTTTGCTACTTAAGTTGGGATCTGGCCTGATGCCACAATTTACCCACCTGCAAAATAAGGATACAACTGGCAGCTGTTAAAAATGACAGCTGGCCAGCAATCATTCTAGAGTCACACATCTGATGTGTGCTTTGCTGGGATCATGAGATATAATCCCAGACTTGCCAAGTGAGTGCTCTCTACCCTGGCTGGGACTCACACAATCCCATAGGCCCAGGTCAGCCAGGGTGAGGCAGGGGAAATTACCCAGTCAGAGCCAATGCGCAGATGAAGGCCCACATAGGGCCGGATGAGGTGGGTGTGGATTTGGGCCTCTCCTGTCTTCACCATCTCATCTGACCATACCATGTACTTCTGGAGCGACCTGTGTTCCTCCAGGACAGGGAACTGTGCCGGGGCTCCTGGCAGAGCAAGCACTGGATGTTCCTTTGGTGAAAATCTAGGCATGAGATGGAATGAAGGAAAGTCAGATAGAGGATGACAAGGAACCTAGCTGCCACCTCCATGGGATCATGGTGGCGTTGCACCATGCCCCAGAGACCCTACAGAGAAGCCCATGCAACATGCAAGAAGCTCGAGATTGTAAAATCCCAACGAGCTGATAAGAAACCTTGGCAGTGGTAGCAGGCACAATGTGCAATACTGTCCCACCACATGGAATTTACAACCTTCTTTGCTTGTTTAACAATTAAAAATTTACGGTGGAGCATTCCAACCTTTTATATGTCATGCTGGCTTCCAATCTGTGGCGTGGCAATTCGCTCCAGGGTGGAGTGTCTGGACCAAGCCTTTGCCCTTTTACCCACATGGCGCGACTGAGACATGCAGCTGCTTACAGAGGCCAACGGCTGGGACTGTGTACACTGGGTTCAACCATTCAATGCTTATCAAATATTTGCTGATTCCTACTATGTGCTGGCCCCCACGAAGAATGAGGCTGGTATCATCCCTATCTTCACGGAATATATCAAAGGTCTGCAAATGTCTCATTCATACCACATCAAGACTTTCCCTACTTGTCCAGTACACATTTCATAATTATTTCACATCTGTCTTTTTTGCTGGACTGAGAACCCTGGAGGCAGCACCTCTAATGTGTCCAGAATAGTGCCTGGCATATGCCTGAGCTCAGTCAACACTTTTTTTTTTGTCTTTTTGAGACAGGGTCTCGCTATGCAGTTCAGGCTGGCTTTAAGCTCACTTTGTAGCTCAGGCTGGTCTCGAACTCACAACAATCCTCCTGCCTCAGCCTCCCGAGTGCTGGGATTACAAGCATGCGCCACCACGCCCGGCTAAGTCAACACTTTTTGATTGAATGAATGAATGAATACAAACTTTTGCTCCTCTATTGCTAAACCCAGACTCCATCCTAGCAACACAAAACACCTTGCTGTTCATAACTCACAGCATATTTTCAAACTCTAGATCTCTGTATACTTCTGCCCTCCTCCTGGAATACCTGTCCTGGCCAGTCAAATACTTTTACTTTTCTTTTTTTGGTACCAGGAACCAAACTCAGCATCTTATGCTTGCCAGGCAAGCGTTTGTGCTGCTGAGCTACATCACTGCCTTCAAATACTTTTTTGAAGCATTATGCAGTAGGAATAGCCACTCTAAAAGAGTTTGGAAGTTAATTTATTAGAAAACTAGGCGCATGGCTAGGTGTACTGGTACATGCCTATAATCCCAGTGCTTAGGAGGCTAAGGGAGGAGGATTGTGCCTGTGCTACATAGTGAACTCAAGGCCAGGCTGAACTACATAGCCCATCTCAAAAAGAAAAAAAAAAAAAAAAAAAAACCCTCAGTATGCAATTACTGTATGACCCAAGAATGACACTCTACGGCACATATCCCGGGAAATGAATGCTTATGTTCACACATAAGCCCATACACTGAGGTTCACAACAGCTTGATTCATAATAGTCTAAAACTGGAAACAGCCTAGAGTCACTCAGTGAATAAGTGGATCAGCAAGCTGTGGCACACCCGTAACATGGCATAGTATCAGCACAGTGACTGCAATGGCTCTCAAGGGAATTACCCCAAGTAAAAGAACCAATTCAAAAGGTTATACACTATATGATTCTATTTATATAATAATGAAATGACAAAATGGAGAGAATACAAATGGAGACGAGATTAGTGGGGATCGAGGGTTAGGGATCTTGCCTATTTATTTATTTTTTGGTGGCACCAGGGATTGAACTCAGGATCTTGGATCTTGTCTGTTTAGGGAAGTGAGTATGATTATAAAATGGTAACACAGAGGTTCTTACCATGACAGGACTATTCAGTATTTAATTGCAGTGGTGAATAGATTAACCTACATACAAAAAGACTGCACTGAGGGAGCTTACAGGTTAGCTCAGTTACTTAAAACACTTGGTTAGGTAAACTCAGTCAGGCCAGGGGACCGCAGTTCGATCCCCAGCTTCACATGTCACACCAGACCTGCCCTTAAGGCAGCCTTTGCCAGCCAAAAACAAACAAACAAACAAACAAAAAAGAATCCTCCAAAAAGACTGTCCAGAACTAAATATACACTTGTGTGAGTACAAGTAAAACAGGAAATCTATCTAGATAGATAGATTGTATCAAGGTCAATATCCTGGTTGTGACACTGTACTATAGTTTTGCGAACTGCACCGGTGTTTCTTCCCATAGTGTTTCTTATAACTGGATGTGAACCAACAATGACTATAATAAAAATCAGAAAAAAATTATTAAATATTCTAAACTGTAAGGCAAATACAGAAAACAATAATCCACATACCTATGACTCCAATTAGCAGAAGCTAGTGTTTGGCTTTCAGATTTTTTTTGAAAAAGCACTTAAATATTCTACTAGCTTTCCCTTTTTTCTTACCATTCCCAAAATATTTTTTCTGCATGACTGTACCTATCTAGTTATGTTTGTCTATCCATGCCTATTACTTATCTATACCTTAGTTTCACCTATCTTAACTGTTTAAAAGAGTAGCTATATTTCCTACCCTAGAAGATTTTTTTTTTTGGGTGATGGTGATAGTACTGGGAATTAAATGTCGGGCCTTTAGAGTGAGCTACATTCCCAGACCTTTTTACATTTTTTAAACTTTGAGACAGGGTCTCACTAAGTCACTAAGTTGCCCAAGCTTTTCTTTCTGTTCTTGTACTGGGGACTGAATTCAGGACCCTGTGCTTGTCAGGAAGGTTGGGATTATAGGCTTGTACCACCATGACCAATTCTAAGGCTCTTTTTTTTTTTTTTTTTAATAAGTATACATTTAATGTGTACAACAAGTTTATAAGTGATTAGTATAGTCAAGCCAATTAATATGTCTTCATAGAACTGTTGAGAGGATTAAATGGATTAACACAAGTAAAATGTTTACAACAGTGCTAGGCACACAGAAAGATGTCAGAAAATTCTAGTATCATCACCATCATCATTCTACACACCACCTAATTCAACTTTCTAAAAATTCACCTTTGCTTTACAGATTTGGCCATTCTAGGAAGCAAGCGCCAGCGTTCTCTACACAGCTCTTTACGATGCCTGAAATTTCTGTTTACATGTGCACACATGGGAATTACTTATTGAGCGCATTAGGTGACAGGCAATGTTCTAATTCTCATTTGATTCCCAAGAGAGCCCTGTGAGGTAGGTGATTCTGCCATTCTCTCTACTGTGCAGGAAACGGAGGTGAACAGAGGCCAGAGACATATGAAGATCTCAAGTCAGGAACTGGAGGAGGTGGGATTTGAGTGCAGGCAGTTTGCAGCAAAACCTAAACTCAACTTGCTGACTTCACTCTCATCTCTCCATGCAGTTAATAAGCACTTCAGGGACTGAGTCTGTGGCTTAGTCTTTTGACTCCCAGGCCCCAGCACAGGTCTTAATACACAGTAGTTGCCTTTTTTTTTTTTTCTTCTTTTAGACAGAGTCTTTTTATGTACTTCTGATTGGTCTTGAACTCACAACGTAGTCCAGGCTGGCCTCCAACTTAGGGGTGATGCTCCTGCCTCAGTCCCCAGAGTGCTGGGATTGTAGGTGTGCACCACGACACCTGGATACCATAAAAAATTTTTAATTGAATGAACGAGAGATTCAAGGACCTTACTAAAAAGATCTGATCACATTGTCAGGGGTGGAAGAAGGAAGGAGTTAGTGTTATCTGAGTGTTTTCTATGGGCTAAGCCTGAAGCTCAGCTCCTTCAGATGACCTCTAAGGACTCTGAAAGGAAAGCACGAGTTTTCTCATCTTCTGAAGCACTGGATGATCGGGATAAGATCAGGATTTATGTTCTTTCTGGTCTCATGGGAAGAATCTGCAGCTGATCTTAGGAGAATTAGACAGATTTGGACTGTCTGTCCCCTCTGCCAAGGTTAGGACCAGCAGAGACCTGTCCAAGTGGACAGTGTTGGTTCTGGTCCAATAAGCAGCAAGAGACCAAAACTGAGCTGCACCGTAAGAAGCTAGCTCTCCTGCTGCTGCACTCAGAGGACCTCTGGAGTCGAGCACTGCTGCATCCTCACACACAGCATCCAGTCGCGTGCCCAGTGCACGTTTGTGAACCTGTGAAGGAACACCACTGAGGGCAGAGGACCAGGACGTGAGCGAGGAGGACTTGCTCTCGATCTCCCTGACACAAAGGACTTCCTTTTTCTCCAGGGATGGCTCCTTCTCATCCTTTAGCGTCAGTCTGGTTTCAGCCCTGCTAATTATTTATCACCTGTTTATGTGGAATCAGGGAAGCTGCAACCTGGGAGAAAGATAAGCCATGAACTCAAATACCTGCTATCATTATTATTATTATTATTATTTTGTCTTTTTTTGAAACAGGGTCTCACTATGCAGTTCAGGCTGGCCTTAAGCTCACTTTGTAGCTCAGGTTGGTCTCGAACTCAACAATCCTCCTGCCTCAGCCTCCTGAGTGCTGGGATTATAGGCATGCGCCACCATGCCCGGCTCCTGCTATCATTATTTACCTGAAGGGTTCAACATGATGGGTGATAGTTTTCCAACAGTAACTGAGCACTAAACGTCTATTGAAATAAAGCTCTATAATGGTATTTATAGACACAGAACCAGCAAAGCAGAAGAATTCTCAGAAATCATGTTTCTTTTATTTTTTTTTTAGGGAGGGTCTACAGGGTGGTCAGAGTCTCACTACTAGATTGACTCATAGTGATCTGCCTGTTTATAGTCTCCCAAGAGCAGGATTACAGGTGCACGCCACCATGCCCAGTCTCAACTGCCATCTCAGGGCGCACCAGGAGCACCGCTTGCAGGTGCATTAATCCAGTGAGCTATTTGGCCAGCCCTCTCAGAAATTATTTGTTGAGGAAAAAAAAATCCCTTTTATCTCCTTCTAGGATCCAATTTTTATCTAGATATACAGAAACCCAAAATAAGACCATTTTGCTTTGGAGGTATCATGGAATTAGGAATAAATTTAAATCACTTATTTACAAAATCTGTGGTAAGTAGTCTAAAGTCTACTGATTCCAAAAAATTATATGATTATATAATAATCATATAATTTGGAGGCATTTTTTGGTTCTGGCACACAGATGACAGGGGCAAATCTGCTCTTTTAGATTTGAACATTGGGCAACTCAAACTCCATAAAAAATGAAACAGTTGTCAAGTTAAGCTTAGTCAGGGGCCGGGGAGATAGCTCAGTAGAATAAACACTTGCCTGGCAAGCACAAGGGCTGAGTTCAATCCCCAGTTCCGGAAAAAAAAAAAAAACCTAGTCAATCCACAAAACCAAATAATAAAGAAAAATAGTAATAAATCATTGTTATACTACTGCACTTGGAATGATTTATTATGTAGCAATAGACGACAGCAACATTTCGTCGTTCTCCCTCCCCTAGCTCCCCACCAACCGAACTGGCCTTTCTATGCCTTGACCATATCAAGGCTGTTGCTAAGTTAGGAGTTTTTTTGTAATGTTCCTGCCTCAAACTACCTCTTCCAGTTCTTAGTACAGCTAGCTCCATCTCATCCTTTAGGTCTCAATTCTGCCAATCACATGTCACCAATTTATGTGCTTCAGAGCAGTTAATAACACTCTGGAACTGTGCTAGTAAAAATGTACTCTTGTCTCTTCCATTACACTATGAGCTCCATCAGGGCAGGGGCCTTACCTGCCTTATTCTTGCCTGTGTCTCCAATACCCAGTGAGGAACAGTGCCTGACACTCAGAAGTGCTTTTGAAATCACGTTGCAGGCAGACGCCTGGGGGCCCTAACTCTCTCATACTGCTTCCAGAAACCTCCTAGTCACCTTCTCTCAGGAATTTGGCTAAGGAACAAGCTTTCTCAAGCTCTAGTGAGAGAAGTTCAAGTCAATGAATTCAAGATAGAGCAGGGGCAATGAACAAATGTGTGTGCAACATTCTCCAACTGAGGCATCCATGTGTCATCGTCTCTTCTGACTAGAATGAATGGGTGGGTGGGTGGGTGGGTGGAGTGACTGACAGACACAGTGCCACTGTGCCACTATGTAGTACCTGTTGGCCTTGAACTCATGAGCATCATGCCTTGGCCTCCCCAGTGCTGAAGTTACAGATATGTAACTCTGGCTTTTGTTTCTGGCTTTCTAAAATTAATTTTTGAAGGTTTTAGAGTTGGAGGCATTTTTTGGTTCTGGCACACAGATGGCAGGGGCAAATCTGCTCTTTTAGGCATATGAACCTTCTGACAACAGCCCTGAGTCACTTGGAAGTGAACGGGGAAACCAAATAGATTGTGATCTACAGGAGAGTTCTATCTTGCATCAACATGATAGAGATTAGACTTGCCAGGACTGAGTAGCCTAAGTGGGTTATGCATTAGCTCTAACAACTAGTCCCAGAACAGATGGGCAGCTGCTATAGGAACAGATATTTAATCCATAGCAATTAAGAATGGAGCTTTGAGATAGGCATGATAGTGCACACCTATAATTCCAGCACTCTAAGAGGCTGTGAGTGACTTAGTGAGACTTTCTTAAGATAAAAAATGGGCTAGCAATATAGCTCAGTGCAAATGTCTTAGGTTCAATCCCAGAACTACTAAAAAAAATAAATTTTGTTTTTGCTTTTACAGACAAGATCTTACCATGTAGTACAGATTGACTGACCTTAAACTATGTAACCTAGGTTGGCCTTGAACTAGCATTGATTCACCTGACTCAGCCTCCCAAGTGCTAGGATACAGGCATGTGCCATCACACCTGACTAAAGTAGGTATTTTATAGCTGGGCACAATAGTGAACATTTATAATTCTAGCTACTCAGAATACTGAGGCAGGGGGATCACAATTTCAAGACCACCATGGGCAATTTAGCAAGATCCCATCTCAAAATAAAAAGAGCTGAGGGTGCAGCTCAGTGGTAATAGACTTGCCTACTATGCACAAGTGCACAAGGCTTGGGTTCAATCTTCAGCACTACAAAAAAAAAAAAAAAAAAAAAAAGAATGAAGAAAAACCTTAACAATAGGAACATAAATAACAGTGACCACCAACTTTGGGTGGCCTCTTACTATTGACTGTGAGCACTAGGTACTGGAAGGCAGATCCCAGTAAGTACTCGTTCCATCAAACAAAGCACAAAACTGAGGCCAGAGAGTTGGAGTGGCTTATTCAGTCTCCTGAGAAAGGCAGAATGGGTCACAGGTCAGGCCTATACTTTTTCTTTTTTAAAGACAGAGTATCCTTATGTAGTTCAAGCTGGTCCCAAACTTACTATGTAGCCCATGCTGGCCTCAAACTTGCAGCGATCCTCTTGCCTTAACCTTCCATGCGCTGGAATTACAGGCACACACCACTTGCTTCACTGAGCTCAGTGCTCTCTTACTCCTGAGCTAGTCCTCTTTTTCTGTTGAATGCCAAGAGCATTCTACACCTCAATTAAGGGCTCCTCTTACCTCCTCACCTAGCCTGAGACTGAGCCCAGCTCTCTCCTGCCTCATTCTGCACCAATGGTAAAGGTATCATGGGAATTATCACAACAACTCATCAGCAGCTTTAGAGGACAGGCACTGAGCTTTCCTCCTTTTTATGTATCACCTTTGGCCTGTGAATTCTGTGCCTCACACATGACATGTACTCTATAAACACGGTGCCCATGCCCTGCTAACCTATTTCTTTAATAGGGCTTACTGGCACACAATTAATAAGACACATCCAGCAATTATCAGGATGACATCACCTCTGTCTGCACCTGAAGCTGTGCTCTAGGAGCTGCTTCCAATTTTCATGTTGTGAAGAGGAAGGCAACAGAGGAGTGATTCTCACGCCTAGAGGAGGAAATCGAGACACATGTGACTGCACAATGTTCTTTTATGACATCCCTTATCAGCCAATAAACTCTTGCTCAACTCTGTGGCAGGTCAAGGTCCCACTGTGTCAGGCATTGAGAAGGGAACAGATCACAGGTCCAACAGACAGAACATCTACACTTTGGTCTCACACCTCAGGGTGGGGGCGGGGGAGGTTCAGGAAGGTGCAGGACGCTCATGAGTCCTATGTCCCTCCCTGAACCCAGCACTGCTCTCCTTTCCAAATACCTCTGGATCCACTGTTCTTTATAGGAAGCGCTGAAGGAGATGCCTGCAAAAAGCTCCGACTTGTTGAAACTCACATGAAACTGATCCCAGAACGGGCCAAAGGGGTTTCCTTCCTGCAGAGAGAGGGTTGTAGAAAGCTTACTGAGGGCAACAGAAAGCCAAAGCAAAGATCAGACACTGGAGAACCAGTACTTGGACTCTGACTGAAACTCCCTCTTTGCTTGGCCCCTGCGAAGGGTGAGGACCGAGACTTGGCATCTGTCCTAGTTTTCAGCAGACGTTCACCTGTGTCTGAGGGCTTCCTGTTTACTGTATGTCCCACCTACCCTGCTGCCCCTAGTGGGGCCGAGGAGGAATGAACCTTGGGTTTGGAAACATGAATGTGATCAATATCAAATATCACAACTCCTGTAACCACGCTCTCCAACCTGTAGACATATTTGAGGACTATCTTATTTCTGAAATGCCAGAAATTCACAAATTTTTTATAAAATATGACAACTTCTCATCCACCTACTGAAAGGCAGAAAAGTACTAGCAGTAAGGTGTGAGGGAGCTAGGGCTGAATCCTAGGTCTATTACATTTGCTGTGTGACCTTGGGAAAAAGTTTGAATCTCTCGGCCACACTCGCTGTCCGTGACACACAATGAGATGTGATTAGTACTTTCCCCAGGGAGCAGTCGGAGGAGCAGTTAAGTGGGTTAGTACATGTAATGCTCTCAGTGTGGTACCTGACAGACAGTAACACTATGGAATACTAGTTATTGTTACTGAGGCTGCATTTTACAGTTCACAAGCACTCTTATACATGGCCTTCATGATGGTTTATGAGTAAGATGGAGCAAGGACTGGCATCTCTATTTTGTGTAGTAATAAAGGCTCAGAGAAGCAAAGTCTACCTAAAGTGGCACACTGAAAAATGTCAGAAGTAGATGTGAAGACACAAGAAAGGTTTGGAGTGAAAAGATGGAGATTCATAGAAAAGACTGAAAGGGTCCCCAGACCCACAGGACCTACCTTCATGGGGCACGTCTTCTTATCAGGGCTTCGCTGAGCTGCTACCTCAAAGCAGTATGCCACCCGCTTCTCAGGAGGCCAGTAGGTAGGTGCTAGCTTCTCTATGAAGTCCTCCAGGCTGATGATCCGATGGTAGGCCTGAAGGGGCTCCAGCTTGAAGTACTTCTTATAGGATACATGCAGCTATAGGAAAAGGAGGGAAAGGAGGGGCAGAGGGCCCTCCTCAGTGTCCTAGTTTTAGATACATTTACTAAAACCATACACTCCATGACCCACACAGCTCAAGCACATGACAGTGAAAAACTTTTTTGCTGTCTTCTAAGACAGCAAAGTAAGCCATGCTTGGTGGTGCATGACTATAACTGTAGATACTCAGGAGACTGAGGGAGGAGGGTCACAAGCTTGAGGCCAGTGTGGGCAATATAGTGAGATCAACTCAAAATAAAAATAAAGAGAGCTGGGCAGATGGTTCAGTAGAATAAGCACTTGCTTGGTAAGCATAAGGGTCTGAGATCAATCCCTGGTTCCAATAAATAAATAAAGCTGGGAATGTAGCTCATGGTAAGAATGTTTGCCTAGTATGTGTGAGGCTCTAGATTTGACTCTTTTTTTTTTAGAAACACTTATTCTACTGAGGCTTCTCCCTAGTCCCTTAAATTTGACTCTTAACACTCCAAAAACCAAAAGAAACCGGATACCAATGTTAGGAGAAAGACAATTGAGACAAGGTATCTACAAACCAAAGAACAAACAGTAGTAGCTTTTGTGTTAAAAAAATCACCGCTGATCTCTTAAGACAAATAATGGCCAAAAGATAAGAGTGAGCAACTCACAGCTAAGGAGACGCAGATAACTGTATACTTAAAAGATGTACAAAAAGAAAAAAGTACAACCTCACCAGTAATTAGGAAAAAAAATGCTAGCTCATAATTGTTGGTAAGGACGTGGGAAAATGGACTCTCGTACATAGCTGGAAGCAGAGAGTGCATTATGGAGCAATCACTTTCAGGTGCAAACTGGTGAGCATCAATGGAATTAAAATAGCCATGCATGGTGGTGCACAACTATAATCTCAGCACATGGGAGGCTGAAGCAGGAGGATTGCTATGAGCTTAAGGCCAGCCTGGATTATGCAGTAAATCCAAGGCCAGCCTGAACTTATTTAATGAGATTCTTTTTCAAAACACACGCACGCATGCATGCACGCACGCACGCATGCACACACACACACTAAATACCCTACTGAGGCTTGTGCACTTTGCAGCAGGAGTTAATACAGGGATGCTCAGTGCCACAATGAAGTATAGGAGAAAATGTGCAAGGAGTCACACAAATATATTAAATCTATGGGAGGGATTTCTCTGGGAGTAGCAAAAGGGACTAGCATTAGTCAGAGGGGTCCAGACAAATTTGCAATGCTATTTTTCTTTTATTAACAATAAGAAAAGATGAAGCAAAAATCACTAACAATGATCACTGGGTACATGGATCACAGTTGTATTCATCTGTGCATTTTTTTAGATCTTAAAAAAAAACTCTTAGAGCACCATGGTGTAAGACTCATACTGCATCTTCCAGGTCAGGGCTTCCTAAGTGTGTCCCACCAATTCAGGCGGACAAAGGCTTTGCAGTATAGGGGCTCCAAAGCTGAAGAAGTCTGGAAAATTCTGTTTTAAGGAGCAGTAGGATTTTTTCAGGGACTTTAACATGCTCATGTGCATTGCAAATCTGTGAATTTGGGATGATACAGAATTGAGATTATATCCTCAAATGAATTAACTACCATACCCTTCCAATACAGGTTACTGATGCCCTAACAAGCAGACTTTGAGCTCCTTTACTATTAGTACTGGGGTATCTTTTTTTTTTTTTTCTTTTTTGAGACAGGGTCTCACTGTGCAGTTCAGGCTGGCCTTAAGCTCACTTTGTAGCTCAGGCTGGTCTCGAACTCACAACAATCCTCCTGCCTCAGCCTCCCTAGTGCTGGGATTACAGGCATGCGCCACCACGCCCGGCTCTGTACTGGGGTATTATAGCTAAAGGATTTTAAGCACATGGTTTGCCCCTCCTTTGCCTTCTCCTCCTGCTTTTCTTTCTTTCCTCTCTCTCTCCTTCTTTCTTTCTTTATACTGGGGATTAAACCCAGGGTCTTTGCACTGAGCTATATTCCTCAGCTTTTTTTTTTTTTTTAATTTTGAGACAGCATCTTACTAAGTTACCCAGGCTGGGCTTGAACTTTTGATTGTCCCACCTTAGCCGCCCAGGATGGGATTATATATGTGAGCCACTATCACACCAGGCAAGTTGTGCCTTTTTTAAAAGATCACTCTGATAGCAGAGTAGATGGAACTGTTATGATTAGTAAATGGAGAGGAATTAGGAGGCTACTTCTTTTTATTTATGCAAGTGTACATTTAACATGTATTTTTTGGACATTTCACACATCTAAAGTGAGAAATGCAGTGGCTCAGAAAAGTAGAAAGAGGTGAAACAGAAGGGCTGGAGGCTGAAATGTATGGAAGGCTGCTGGCTTGGAGCCCATGTGAATGGAGGTGACAGAAACTAAGATTGGGATTATAGAAATTGGCACAAGCTTTGAAAAGAAAGATGCCAAATTCAGTTCTGGCTTTGTTAAGTTGAGATATCCATGGGCTAACTATGCAGACTCAAGGGTTTGAGAATCAGAAACACAGTCTGAGAGGAGTCTGAATCATAGATAAATTTGAGACATGAAGAATAGTGAAAGCCACAAGAGGCAACAGAAATTTATAGCAAAGCAAGTAATGGTAATAGCAGCTCCTGTTTATTGAGTGCTGGCATAGTGCCAGGTGCTGTGCTCATCACTTTACAAGCATTTGCTCATCTAGTTCTAAGAGGCAAAAATATAACCATCCCTAGTTTACTTAGGGAGAAATCCAGGCATACAGAATCCAGATGATTCATCTGAGGCCACAGAGCTAACAAGCAGACAGAAAGAGGACACACACTAACATCTAAACAATGAGTGAGAGAAAGGCACCCCAATACAGCACAAAAAGGAAAACACTAAGCATTGAAGGCTGCAGTATCAATGGATGTGTGCTGAGAGCCAGGGAGTAGAAATGTTCAGGAAAGAGCAAGGCTCACAGGGTCAGATGCAACTGGGAGGTCAAGTGAGATAAAGACTGCGAAATGAACCTGGATTTGGTAATTCTGAGGTCCCTGTGACTTCAGTGAGAATAGTCACAGTAGGGAAGGAGAGCCCAGTTGGGGCAGGTTGAGTAACCCACAGAAAACAAGGAAATGTGGACTGAGTATGACAAGTGGCTAAAAGAACAAGGTGACAGAAAGCAAGTAAGTCAGAGGGAGATAGATGGCCAATGACTAAACTATTAACAGTCAGTGAACAAAACCAGAGCATTGACAGATTCCAGGAATGGAGGACTTCCTGTGTCCTACCTCTTTTACATTAAGGAGTTCAGCTGATTGTAATTGGGTGGCATACAATAACATTTAAAGTATGAGTACCATCATTAATTCAATCTTCAATGCAGTAGCAACAATCATTATCAGGTTATTTTAGAGATGAAGAAACTTGAGGCACAAAAACTTCAAGTACCTTGCCCAAGCTACTGAATTAGTAGGTGGCCATACTAGGTTAGGTCTCAGCTACTTTGGTTTTCAGCTTCTGTTAGAAAGCTGTGTAGGTAAGTAGTGATAGCTCAGTAATTTAGCTCTTGCCCAGTATGCATGCGGCCCTGGATTTGATCCCTACAACTGAAAAACAATAAATAAGTAACAGCTATTTTTTTTTTTTTTTTTTTTTTTT
>PVKA01017761.1:0-16758 GCA_004027165.1 Ctenomys sociabilis | reverse complement strand
AAAAGAAAATAAAGGGTCATTGGAAGGTCAAGTCAAATAGCTCAGTGGATTAAAGTGCCTGCAAGCAGGCGTGGGGGCCGGGGGCTTGATCCCAGGTCTGTCGTGCCAGCCGGGTCCCACCTCCAGGGGCGCACTGAGATGGCAAATTGATGTGGTGGTGGGCGTGGTGGTGTGCACCTATATCCCAGTCTTTGGGAGGCTGTAAACAGGCAGATCACTACAAGTCCGATCTTGTAGTGAGACCCTGGACACCCTATAGATCCTTCCCTAAAATACAAAAAAGAAAAAAAAAGATCATAGGAATGAAATTCAATGTTTTGTACATACTGAGTATATAATGTGTACTAAATTCATTAAATATTAATTAAATTCCTATTGCTATTGCTGGGGATAAGTGTGAAGAAAAATAGACACAGGGCTATTGTAAAATACAAATAATAAGCTAGGAATTAGAAGATGCTGTCCCTTGATGGGGGAAAAGAGTGCTGTAGCAACACTGCCTGGACATGTCATTAATTAACCTGTGCCTTAGTTTCTCCTTTAAAACTGGTAACAGCTGGGCACTGTGGCACATGTCTGCAATCCCAGTGCTCAGGAGGCTAAGTCAGAGGATTACTGAGTTTGAGGCCAGCCTAAACTATATAGTGAGACCCTGTCTCAAAAAAAAAAAAAAAAAAAAGACCCCAAAACTAGTAACAGCATCCATCCACTACTGACTACTGGAATGCCCAGAAGGTGGGATCAATCAGCACCGGAAATGGAGGCTTTAGGGTCAAGTCACAGGCTCTGCAGTTAAGATAATTATGGGCTTGAATGCTAGCTCTATTACCCATACGCTGTGTGACCCTGGGCAAGTTACCTAACCTCTCTACATCCCACTTTCCTCATAAGGATGTGATGCAGAAGAAATGAGCTAATCCTTATGGAGTGCTCAGAATAGTCACAGCACATAACAGGTGCTGGATAAATGCTAGCCATTGTTAGTCCAAGGACCACATCTGAGCAGGGAGTGGGGCAGGAGAGGAGTGGGAGGGAAGGTTCAGAGAAGGACCTGGAGGTCAAACAGAAGGCAGCAAAATTGCAGAATGGTGGACAAGGGCCATGACCAGTGAGAAGTACTCACGTTGGTGAAGGGAGGCTTATGATGTTGGTACTCAATCCACGGAGGTATAGCCAAGGTACGATTAAGCAGCTTTGCAAATGCCAGGGAGCCCAAGAAATGATCAGCCTGGTTCCCAAAACGCCCTGGAAATGGTACAATAGGGATGAAGTGAGGCCTGGTATATCAATGGGGTGGGACACAAAGGGCTAGGAAATGTGGATCCAGGAGCAGCGAGGGCCAGGACATCAATAAAAGCTACGGAAGCTGGCAGCACGACAGCAAGTCTGGACTCCTGGATCAGAGCTGCTCCTCCTGCCTCAGCCACTCCAGGTTTGTCTTCCCAGCCCTATGATTTCTGGTCCATCTGCTTTTTTTTTTTTTTTTTTCTGTTGCCTGAGCCAGCAGTGCCTTTCCAATTACCTGCACATGAAGGCACCATTCCAATGCTTCATTCACTAAAAAGCGTTCCATTAAAATCCATCTGTACTCATTCCTCTGCCTTCTACTTTTCACATGAGTTACTACAGCCCTTCACTGTTCCTCAACATCTTTTCTCACTTCCAGGCTTTTCATACTGGCTATTTTCTCAGCTTATGAACGCTTCAGGGGCAAGGAGAACTCTAATTACTTTTGTCATTCCCAGCACAGCACCCATTTATACATTCCCCAAATATTGATAGGTCACACTGTGCCAGGATCTGTGCTAGGTGCTAGAATATGGGAATAAACAAAGACCCAAGTTTTAAAATAGAAGGTTTTCATTCTTAACAGTCCAGTTGGAGAAGCACTAAATATATACAACAAATATATACTGGCAAATTGTGATAGCAATTAGGAGAACAAATGGTGATGGGGAATTGTAAAGTCTGCTTTGCAAAGGTCAGTGGAGTCCTCTCTGGTGACATTTTTGCTGAGATCTGAAGAATGGTTAGGACATGGTGGGGCACGGGTAAAGGACAGAGGGTGTTTCAGAAAGCGGTAGTAAGACACGGACCTGAGCGTGAAGAACTGAAAGGAGGTAAGTCTGGCTATAAGTGGGGGCCAGAGAGAAGGAAGCTGTAGAAATGACCAGCTGGGAATCAAATCAGGCAAGGCCCTGAAGGCCATGGCCAGGAGTTTTACTGATTTTTACAACAAATCTGCCCCCCTCCCCACCTCCATGGCCTTAGGTTCTGTCTTACCCAATCTCTTCCCACAGTTTTACTTTAAAAAGGGGGGAGGGGTGAAACAACTGTACACTTACTTTTAATGTGCATCTTTTATTGTTTGCCTTTCCCACCTAAAACGAAGGCTCTACAAGGGAATGGATTTGTCTTATTCAGAACTTATATTCCCAGCAGAGCACAGGGTATGACACAAAAGTCTATAAATAGTTGTTGAATGAATGAACGAATCACATGGAGCTAGCGTGGCTCAGTGACACCAGGTTTTGCCTATTTCCATTTACTCCAGCAAGTCGCAGAACCTCTCCCAGCTTTAATTTCCTCATATATCAAATGGAAGGTTGGTCCCTCAGTGCCACTGCCATTGCGTCAGAGAAGAGAAAAGCAGGCCCTGCCTCACTCTAGGATCTTCCTTGGATTTGTCCAGTAGTCTGGGCTTGTCTCCTGGCCTCCGTTTCTCCATTCGAGCAGAGGGCTCGGGAGGCCTTACCCATGCAGGGGCAGTAGAGCAGGTAACCGGCCGGGTCCCAGGAGACCGCGGGCAGCCCCGGGAGCTGCAGCAGCAGCAGAAGAGACACACGCAACGGTAGGGGAGGCATTGCCCACGCGGCGGCGCCCACGTCGGCTCCGGAGGCCAGGCAAACCGCGGAAAGGAGGCGGAGAGGGAAGGAGAAACGCGAGCCCCCGCCCCACTCCCGGCGGCCCCCGCGCGCCGCCCGCGCGTCGCCCCGGCCGCTCTAGCTGGCAGGCGGGAGGAACCATAGAGAGGTCGCGGCACCGCCCCCCTCCACAGCCCGAGCGCCCGCTCGCGCGCGGCTCCCACAATGCACCGCACAATGGCCCGACCGCCGCCACTACCGGGGCCTGAGCGGGCCTGGCGGAGCCGGAGCGCGGCCCGGCCCGCAGCGCGGGGTCCCGAGCACGGTGAGTGCCGGCGAGGGCCCCGGGGACAGCGGGGAACGGGGCGGGAGGCTTCTTGCCGCGCCAGCACGCCCGGCACCCGGAGCCGCGGCGCCCCTCAACTGGGGCCCCTCAGCGCGGTCGCCCACACCCCCGACTGGGGGCCCCCATGAGCCAGCCGGGCCCTGGATAGGCCTTAGGGTGGTGAAAACTTTCCCTGGGACCTTATACCTGTGTCTGGGGGGGGGCCCAAAGGAGCCCCACTGGCCTCCTTTCCGAGACGTGGGCACGCAGCCCAGCGGGTACCCACTGTCGACCCCCAAGCTCCCCAGAGACTCAGATAACTCGCTGCCGACCTTACCAGGGACCGGGGTCTGGGGGACAGAGATAAGCTGCACCTGCTCCCTTCCTCAGACACGCCTACCCTGACCCATATAACCCCCTCTTTCCTGCTCCAAATAGTCCACTCTACCTCGTTTGCTTTTCCTTACTTATATAACCCCGGAAAGGCTTCCCTCAAATGTCTGGGTCTGGAGAACCCAAATAAGCCTTACCTGCCGTTCCCTCCCTAGTGACCTTCTAAACTTTAGCATTTCCAATCGGGCTCCCCATTTTTAGAACCTCTTAAGACTCAGAGAATTCACTTTCTGTGTTTAACTCCCAGAACTCTCCTTCCACCCTTAGACTTACCCTCTTTCTTTTAGGTATCTCTTAGAGACCCAAATAACTTGCTCCTAATATTTTCCCATTCTTGCCCTTCCTTCCATCTGAGGATAACCCCTCCCCCTCATGTCTTCTTGAATGTCTGACTCCTCTTGTAATCCACTCCGATTTCCATTGCTGTGGGGAATTAACATTTTCCACCATTCAGCGAGGTGAGGTCCTGTGGCCCAACGTGTTGGGGGAAAATGGGTCCTGTAAAGTGGAGGGAAGATAAGGGGGCAAATGGTGCAAAGGGAGTTGGTGCTTTCACCTACAAGTGGGGCCTGTCTCCTGGCTTGTGTGTTTTTCCACCTGTCAGCCTAGGGCTGTGAGTCGGCCTTGGGTTTCTAACCGTCCTGTCCTAAGGTGAGGCCACCAGATTGGGGTGGGGGGTGAGGATCTAATCAGGTTTCCTCTAGGCTATACTGAGTTGCAGCCATTTGCTCAAGGCCTCCCTGGGAGTGGGAGTTAGTGGGAATCAGAGGAAATAGGAATCAAAAGAACTCCAAAAAGGGCCCATCTACATTGACAGAAGAACTAGCAGCCCGAGAGTAAATCCAAGCCCTGCTAATCCTGTTTGATGTTTCTTGGAATGATGCAAGTCATTGAGACTCTTCAGCCAGTCCCTGTAATTTAATTCTCCCACCATTCTGGAGTGTCCTCTGTGCCTGTGTTGGGAGGGGACAGCTTTTCCCATTTTCTCTGTTCCTTTTAGCTTCATGGCCAAGCTGTGTCTTTTGAAATTGTTTCTGGTTCCCAGGTCAGGAGCTGCACCCCCCCCCCAATTCTATTTATAATTTTCAAATTGCTATTTTAGGTTCTGCTTAAGGGAAGATTCTGTCCACTCTAAGGAAAGTTCCTGGGTGTGTTTCCTCCTCGGCAGGTGTTGAATTGAGTTCTTCAGATCCCAAGCAGCTCTTGGGCAGGAGGGATAAAAGCTATTTTAGGGTAGTCACTGAAGTGGAGCTGTTAATCCTCTGTGGGTTTCTTTAGTTAAGAACACTTAGAGATTAACCCTTTATGTGCTTCTGGGTGTGGGGGTGCTATCTTTCGACAGTATTTTGGGGGAGGGAGTTGGAGTGTGGCAAGAGAAGGTGGAAATATGCAACTTAATACAAAGATAATAGCTTTCTTTTGTTGGACGCTTATAGCAGGCCAAGCCAGTGCTGAGCCTTCTGCATACCTAAAATAATCCTTACAACAAGTCTGTGAGGTAAGTATTTTTAGCTTTACAGATGAAGAAACAGGCTAATAATGGAGAATGATCACAGTTTCTATAGTGATGATGTAACATTATAAGACTATAGTTTCATCAGACATCATGGCACTCAAAAGAAAACAGGCAGATAGTAGTATATATCTGTTTTCACTTCCAAAAGCTAGAGTTTTGAGAAAGCATTCCTAGTAACAGGTGTAAAAAAGTGCCAGAGAAAACTCTGGCCCAAGAGATGTACTAGAGGAAGATAAAATAGGGGATTAGTTAGAGGGGATGTGCTGAGGGTTAGTTATACAGGAAAAGGGGAAGGCCACATTCTGGGGAGATGCTGGGGAGGGAAGGAAACTTACTTGAGGCTTCAGAAGTAATTCTAAAAGGGAGGGGAAGAATTACTACTCAGGCACTATGCAGAACAAAGGCAGGCACAACTTAGATTTCAGAGAGGGCACTGCATGTATTCAGCACACATTTCCTGTCACTTTCAAGAATATTAGTTCACTTAATCCTTTAGGAGAATCTCAGAAAATTCTATTTTAAAAATTGAGGAAAGTGAGATTCACAGAAATAAAGTAACCTGTTGGTGGTTTCACAGCCAGTAAGTGGCAAGTCTGATAGCAAGTCCAAGGTTCTTTCCATGCTACCTCCCCCTTCAGAGCAGATGCCAGAAAGAACCTTAGGCTGAAAATATATTGAGTTATACCAGTTACTGGGAGGGATTGTATTTGTTTTATGGAAACAGGTTCTGTCAGCTTCTCTATAGTTGTTATGAGTAGAGTATGAGACCAGAAGAGCAGCTTTGCAAGGGAAGCAGAATTCTTTCACAGTTTTGCCAAAGAAAAAAATCAGAAGGAACAATCATGAGTATGTGAGACAAACTGAGGAATCTTTTGGGAATCAGAAAAGTTTGCAAAAAAAAATAGACACACACACAGACTGACAGACACTACATCCTCAAAAGGATTCCTAGGTAACACTGCTAGCTTCGGTTATCCAACAGCCTGTACTTTGTTTTTTTTTTTTTTGGTCTTTTTGAGACAGGGTCTCACTGTGCAGGCTGGCCTTAAGCTCACTTTGTAGCTCAGGCTGGTCTCGAACTCACAACAATCCTCCTGCCTCAGCCTCCCCAGTGCTGGGATTACAGGCCTGCGCCACCACGCCTGGCCCAGCCTGTACTTTGTAGTGCCTTTTAAAAGGCCTAGGAAAGTAGGATCAGGATAGTCTCTCTTCTTTTTAAAGCCATAGCCCCCATTAATTAAGCACACAGTTCCTGCCTGCCTTCTCTAATTCCATCAGTGCAACCCCATGAGCTCTTCTTAGCTACTGCTAGCCTCTTTCCTAGAAGCCCATTATTCACTCTTTCAGTAGCAGTATGCTAAACTGCTGTGTCTTGTTTGTGCATGTTCAGGAGAATAGAGGAGGTGGATGTGTGTGTGGGAGGTGGGGGACATACTGTTCTCTTTCTCAGTTTGGGTGGAGTTTCCAAGGGTAGGCTCCCTTCATGCATCAGCCAAAGTGAAGTGACTTCCTTTCCTCTTGCTATCATTCCCAACTTTTCAGAGGCTGAAGTGTGTGATTTCAGATATGAAGGGGGAGCAGAATATGACTTTGAAGGTATGGGAAATTCCCTCCAAACTAAACAGGCACACTTGAGCTCACTCTCTACCCACTTCCAAGGTGCATAGTAATCATCACTGGTATTATAAACAGGTAATTCCACCCTTGTAAAGGGGGAGGGGACTTGAACAATGAAAGCCAGACGTCAGAGGCTTTTGAGGTTTATAGTGAAGCAGGCAAATATGCCATGATGACTTGAAGACTCAAGTAAGTCTAGTTTTTACTGTTGCCTGCTGATCCCTAGCACATCATTCATGCAAAATGAGACCACCTCTTGTGCAGATCTTTCCAGGCAAAGCTCTACTTGTGATGGGGAAATATTGTATTACATTGCAGTGTTTCTTCAATAAAAGAAATGGTTCCTGAATAGAATATAGCTCCTATTAATGATGAGCAAAACTCTCTGGGGCATGAACCCGCTGATACTATCATCTCGTTCATGGCCAGTCTGTTGGATGAATGGTCACTGTAAGCAGCAGGTGCTAATGAGCTGAGCAAGCATTTTATGACCCACAGCTAGTTTATGCAGTTGGAGCCCTCCCTAGATTCTTGTGGACAGTCCTGAGACACCTCTTTTGCTTTCTCCATGTGGAAAAGCCTTCTGACCAAATTTTGACATGATTTTTCCAAAGGGACACCCCTCTTGTAGCAGGTTGCATTATAGTTTGGGAATGTGTGATAAGCTAGTAAGTATGAATGTGAGAGTCAGTCTGATAACTCCCAGGCTTTTCCTCTGAGTTGGTGCCAGGAAAGGAGTTGTGTTACAATTACTGCAGCCCTTTTCCTCTCCTACTACCACATGTGCCAACATGGGAAAGGGTCAGACTTGAAGATTTTCTACCTTACTTTGCAAGGGCTGTGAAGCCAGTTTTGAAAAAAATAATTTTTTTAAGAGTCATGAGAAAGATTCATTAGAAGTAAATATAGAATCCACTCAGAACTGAAGTGGGGTGCTCAAAGAATTGAAGCATGATATTGTGAAGCCAGTTTAAACCAGAATTTTCTGGACATAAGTTAAGCTTCTGCATTCAGAAGGCCAGTTGGAGCCCAGTATTGGTTTAGGTTGGGAAAAAGCATGCTAAGAATATGCTGTTACCTCCATGGAATCTTCTGATGTTGATGTGCTTCTGTGGACTAATTTATTCATCTTAAAGATGCAGTTTCTTTTCTAGATGTTAGGAATATGGAGGAGAAAGAGGATAGCCTCACAGAGGATCAACGTCAGGTAGAGAAGACTAAATTCTAATGCAAGTTATCAGACTGACTCTCACAAGGGGGCAAAAGACCTACAGTCATACTTGTTACTTGTTCCTAATAGAGAAAGTCGCATGTGCCTTGAGAATTTGTTGGAGGGACCTTTCAGCACCTTTGTGAGACAAGCTAAAGAAGCATGGGCTAAACGAGGAGACCAAGAGATCTGGTGTAGTAGAGGTTAGGGTGAGGCCAGTATTGGTTTAGGTCGGGAAAAAGCATGCTAAGAATATGCTGTTACCTCCATGGAATCTTCTGATGTTGATGTGCTTCTGTGGAGCACATCTGGCATAGAACTAGCTCTGTAAGTTTCCTAAGTAAAATCTTCTCTCTTGCCTTTTGGACATTTTATTGCTCCTTAGCACCTCCAGAAAAAAAAAATTGTAGAAAGTGGGGGGGGGGGGCGCAGAGTAAAAGAGGAGGAGGAGCTGCTATTTCTAGGTTAAGTGGAAAAGATGTAAAAGTGAAGTCAGAAGAGAAAGTTTAGAGCTTTTAGTTTCTCAGACTATCTTATTTTCCTTGGGTGGCACTAATAATAATAATAGTTACCAGTATGCACTTACTAGGTGCCCAGCCTTCTGATGAGAGCTTTATATTCATGACCTCATTTACTTTTGGAGATTGTTATTTCTACTTTATAAGTGAAGAAACAGCTCTGGGAGGTAAGTAATTGAAAGCCACACCGCTTCTGTGTGGGAGGGATGACACTGGAATGGGATCTGTCTGCCTCCAAAGCTGATGTTTTCATGTTATTGGGCTCCCTAACAGCAGATGTTTTAATGTTTGTTTCAGGTGAAGAGATTGTTTTCTGAAGGCTGCATTGGAGGCTGTGACAGAACGAGAACCTGAGTGGAGCTGATGAAACTTTCTGAGTAACATGGCCCTTCGCCATTAGCCTTGCCATGACCACATTTTTCGCCAGCGTCCCTCCCTGGATTCAAGATGCAAAGCAGGAGGAGGAAGTGGGCTGGAAACTAATTCCCAGGCCTCGGGGCCAGGAGCCAGAGAGTCAAGTGAAGTGCCAATGTGAAATCTCGGGAACACCATTCCCAAATGGGGAGAAGCTGAGGCCTCACAGCCTCCCCCATCCAGAGCAGAAACCATATAGCTGCCCTCAGCTGCACTGTGGCAAGGCTTTTGCTTCCAAGTATAAGCTGTATAGGTAGGTAACATACCCGTGCCTCTTTCTGCCTCAAGATTCCCACAGCTCAAAGCCAGGAAGGTGCTACTGAATTGGAGCTTTATCTATGGCAGGAGTATGGGTAATTTACCCTGAATTCTATTTGAAATCACTAAAAACAGTGGTCGAATTTTTTATTTAAATGTTAGAATCTGATGTGTACAATATCAGGCAGCCATTAGCAAATGAGACTGAACATTCTCTTCAGTAGTACTTTCTGTGTCTAGTTCAGTCAGATATCAGAATCATAGCCAAAAGTTAGAAATCAGTTTTAGAGTTTTAGAAAGAAAAGAAGGCCATCTGGTCCAGGGTATAAATATTAAAGTGAGTGCCAGGAGCAGTGATACGTACCTGTAACCCCAGCACTTGGGAGAGGAGGCAGAAAGATCACTGTGTGGTTGAAGCCAGCCTGAACTACATGTTGAGACCCTGACTCAAAAAAACACCAAAAAATAAAAGTAAAATGAGTGAGGCTCACAGCAGGGGACCCAAGATCCAGTAGCTTCTTGGGCTTGCAGTGCTGCTTTTATTGAGTCTGCTGTTCAGCTGATTACTTTTAGCTCTGTAGAGTTTCTAGTACCTTTTGGGTCAGATGTTTTTCTCAAACTTTTAGGTCCAAGAAGCCCTAGAAATAGAATGTGGAAGCTTTGGTCAGGACTTTGGTGAGGGCCCTGGTAAAAGTATTTTCATTTTATCCTTTTCTGTCAGAAGAACTGTGGACTTACCTTTAAAGCAGAGAGAAGCCTGATGCACAGTCATCTAACCATTCATCCACTGAACTATTGTTTATTGATCTACTATTAAAGACCAGGCACAGTACTCATTGCTAGGGAAATAGCCAAATAGTTGGAGGGAGTGGTACTGGCCCTCCTTAAGCATATGTTTATATTAAAGGAAGTAGACAGCAATACAAATAAATGCATCAACAAATCAACACAGAAAGCCTTGACTCTCATCTGAAAAGCAGGTGTCAGGAAGGAACTAAAATGTTCAAGAATGTAACATGGAAACAAGGGTTGTTGTTAGGGTGCTTCTATATTTTAGGGGGACATTTTTTGAGATAGGGTTTCATGTGCAGTTCTGGCTGGCTTCCAACTTGCAGCAATTCTCCTGCCTCAGCCTCCCAAGCACTGAGATTACAGGCATGTGCCACCATACCCAGCTGTTTTAGAATTTTAGGTTCATTCTCTCATACTTTCCTAGTGACAATAGATGCTAGTGGGAGGCTGTTGGAAGGGTGCTGGTCTAGGACTAGGAACCCTCATATCATTCACTTGGGACTTAGGTGAGTTCCTGAACATGTTCAGATCTTAATTCTGCAACTGAAGAAAATGGACTGGATTTTTTAGTGCCTCCCTCTTGTTAGGTTGTCAGCTGTGCTATAGGGGTTGGTAATATCCTCATTGGCATGAGCGTGCCTATGTAAATTGAGGGTGTTTGTCCTGGTAGAAAGAGTCACTGGGTACTATACTAGCCTGTATTAAACAACTGTGGTGTGCTTTAGTAAACCCAGGTCTCAAGAAGGTCTGTGTTTGTCTAGCCTCTGCCACTTATAGCTAGTAGGTGAAGCTACCCTGAGTATCAGTATCCTCATCTGGAGACCAGGTGTAATGACGCAGCCCATACAGGGCCGAACGAGTGGGGGGCCCCTGAAGTCTTCTTGAGTTCATTCTAAATGTATATGGAACTGTGGGTTTCAGTTTTTAGATTTTAAGCTGCTTTCCAGTTAGATGGGAGCAGGTAAAGTATGAGGCATTGAGGTGCCAGGCCACTAATACATTTCTTAAAGTCTTGCTGAGGGGCTGGAGAAAAAAAAAGTCTTGCTGATTTACATGGTGAACAATTCAAGTAGTACAAAGGGACAACCAATGAAAAATAAGTTGTCCTCACTTTCAAGGCATTGTTCTCCCCACAGGCATTAGGATTAATTTCTTGGTGCATTCAAACATGTATTCCTTTCCTTTTTTATTTTCAAAGGGATCTAGTATATGTACTATTTAAATTTGCTTTTATGACTATCCCATCCATCTGTCTGTATCCATTCATTCATCTATCTTTCTTGAGAACTTGTTCCAGTTCAGGACATTTAGATGATTTTATTTTCCTTTTATTGTATCTTTTCAATTTTTAAAAGATGAAGTACATTTACGTATTTCAAAATTAAGGAACACTAAAATGTATGTAATGGACAGTTTACCACATGCATCTGTCTAGTTTTTTGCCCAAAGGATACCAGTGATTGTCATTTCTTATGTCTCTTCCCAGAAATGTTTTAAGCACATATTAACAAAACATGCATTGATTCCCCCTTCACATAATGAACATCATTCTCCACATACTGTTTTGCTTCTTTTTTTCTGCCTCTTAGGAGCTTATATCCTGAAGATATATAGATATATAGATAGTTGTTTTATTATTTTTTTAGTCTTATTTTTTAAATAGTTGAGTCATTTTATAGACATAATTTGGCATAATTATATAACCAGTCCCCAGTTGAATTGGATGTTCAAATTGTATCTGATTTTTGTTGTTGTTACTACAAATCCATGTGGCAAAGAATAACAGTATATACTGGGTTTTACAGATATCTATAGGATATAGTTAGCTTGACATTTCAATACATGACTTTACCATAGTTTTTGTAGGTAGTTTCCTATTCATAGACAAGTTATTTGTCCAGCCAGCCCTTGTGATGATGTTTCTGCTTTCTCCCTTGTCTTCCATCGCTGACACCAGGCACATGGCCACCCATTCGGCCCAGAAACCCCACCAGTGCATGTATTGTGATAAGATGTTTCACCGCAAGGACCATCTGCGCAACCACTTGCAGACCCATGATCCCAACAAAGAGGCCCTGCACTGCTCTGAGTGTGGTAAGAATTATAACACAAAACTGGGCTACCGTCGCCACCTGGCTATGCATGCTGCCAGCAGCGGTGACCTCAGCTGCAAGGTGTGCCTGCAGACCTTTGAGAGTACCCAGGCCTTGCTAGAGCACCTGAAAGCCCACTCACGCAGGGTAGCAGGCGGTGCCAAGGAGAAGAAGCACCCTTGTGACCACTGTGACCGGCGGTTCTATACTCGCAAAGATGTACGGCGGCATCTGGTGGTACACACAGGCAGAAAAGACTTTCTGTGCCAGTACTGTGCCCAACGTTTTGGCCGCAAAGACCACCTGACACGTCATGTTAAGAAGAGCCACTCTCAAGAGCTGCTCAAGATCAAGACAGAGCCAGTGGACATGTTAGGCCTACTCAGCTGCAGCTCCACAGTCAGCGTGAAGGAAGAGCTGAGCCCTGTGCTGTGCATGGCCTCTCGGGACGTGATGGGGGCTAAGGCTTTTCCTGGCATGTTACCCATGGGCATGTATGGTGCCCACATCCCTACCATGCCCAGCACTGGTGTGCCACACTCCCTAGTACATAATACGCTGCCCATGGGTATGAGCTACCCTCTGGAATCCTCACCTATCTCTTCCCCACCTCAGCTCCCTCCAAAATACCAGCTTGGATCTACCTCATACTTGCCTGACAAATTGCCCAAAGTGGAGGTGGATAGTTTTCTGGCAGAGCTTCCTGGGAGCCTGTCTCTCTCATCCGCTGAACCCCAGCCCGCCTCACCTCAGCCAGCAGCAGCTGCAGCCCTCCTAGATGAAGCACTGCTCACCAAGAGCCCCGCCAATCTCTCTGAGGCCCTCTGTGCTGCTAATGTGGACTTTTCCCACCTACTGGGCTTTCTTCCACTCAATCTGCCCCCATGTAACCCACCCGGGACCACAGGAGGCCTGGTCATGGGCTATTCCCAGGCTGAGGCACAGCCCCTGCTCACCACTTTGCAAGCTCAACCTCAAGATTCCCCAGGAGCTGGGGGACCACTGAACTTTGGGCCTCTGCACTCCTTGCCTCCTGTCTTCACTTCTGGCCTGAGTACTACCACTCTGCCTCGTTTCCACCAAGCATTCCAATAGCCCCCACGGAGGCCCTCAGTGCCATCTTTGGCTCTATCAGGGAGCCTGAGTATCCTCCCTATCCACCTCCCCAACAAAGGCAGCTGAGTTTTCAGAGCTGGGTTCAAAAAGCAAAAATTCCAATGTCTGTATGGAGCACTTGGTTTGAGGGTTCAGGCTCCAGGATTGATTCCAGAGGATCTTTGAGCCCCAGCACCGTGGAGAGATCTACCATAGGACTTTTCAGGTATTTTTACTTTTATTTTTGATTTGAATTGGGAGCCACACTTAGCCTTCTCCTTCTCTAAAGCATCAGAACCTCCTCCTCTTTGGAGGAGGGGGAGGCATTTTAGAGACACAGAGGGTTCACCTTGGATGACCTCAAGAGAAATTGCCGAAGAAGCCTGCTGTCTGTCTCAGCCTTCAGACCCCACAACAGTTAGTTGGTTAGGCCCTGCTGTGGAAGGCCACTTGGCTCCATTACCTGCTTCCAAGCAGAAGGCAGGAGAGAAGGCTTCTGTTCTTCCCGACCATTCCCATCCCCACCATACCAACAGTTCTGTTTCCAGTCAGTGTTGTCCAGCAACGGTACCGTTTACACATTTGTCCATTCGTCTCAGACACACCATTTCACCTCCCTTGCCACGCTGTTAGCCTTAGAGTGATTGCAGTGAACACTGTTTACACACCGTGAATCCATTCCCACCAGTCCATTTCAGTTGGCACCAGCCAGAACCACTTGGTACCTGGTGTTAACTGGAGCCCTGTTTACAAGGCGGAGTCGGGTCTTGCTGACTTCTCTTCACTTGAGGTCACATTTTTCCCCCGTGGGGAAATAAACTGACTTTTGGACTGCTTCAGTTTCTGCCATCTTCCATGACTGCATCTATTCCTGCCTTTCTCGGCAGTGTCCACAGGAGACAGGCAAGAAGATTGGAGCAGCTTTCTCACAGGTCTGTTTTTCTCCAAGTCCATCATGACCCCTCATCACCCTTCTGAACTGGAGAAGGGAAGAAATGAAAGGCATGCCCATATCTGTCACCTCCCCATTCCGTAATTCCCACTCAGAACATTATGAGCTGTTATTTGTCTTGGAAGGAGGGACTTTGGGGTTCTAGGCAGGTGGGAATAGTAAAGGAGAGGGAATGAGTTCCTCTTCTGTCTCCCTCCTGCTTGCCTCCTTTTCAGGAAGTTGTGGAATTGTTAGAAGTTTTCTGAAAGCTAGGACTGGGCAGATAGTTGAGTCCTAATCAATCTAATCATTGTCTCCCATACCAAAAATTTTCTAACCCACAGTGTCCCTTCATATCCTCTACTTTACAGTCCCCCTGGATGCTGGGCCACCGTGTATAGGCTTCTGTGCTGTCCATCTAGGAACTTTCACCTTCTCATGCTCTCCCTCAGCTTTGCCCTTACTATCTAACAAGGTTTTTTGCAAGAGGAGGTTCATTCTGTTCACTTGCAGGGCTCCCTGGCACAGACAGTGTGGCCCTCACTCAGAACCCAGCCAGACCCCAAAGCTTGCTTCATCTCAATTCTGCATGGGCTCTTCCCACGCATGGAAGGAGGCTGCTCAGGGACCACTACTGTGGTACCCTCTTGAGATACCTCCTCTCTAATTCAGAAACACACTTCTACCTCTTTACTGTTAACTTGTACAGATATAGCCAGCAGTTTCTGGGCACTTCTGCCGGTAGTGCCTCGTGCTGGCCTCTCCACTAGGGTTTCAGGACAAACTACCTAGGAACTGCCTCACCCTCCTACTAGGCCTCCCTCCCCTTTCTGTCTAGAGTCTGTGTATCGTCAGGAACTGAGCAGGTCAAGAACTAGAATTCTGCTTTAGTCCAGGCCAGTACATTTATTTGAGTTGACAGCCTTGAAATTTAGCTTCCTTGGCCCTTGATTGGAGGCAGTTCAGAGTGAATAATTAACCATGTTTCAATTTAGAAGAAGGCAAGGCAGCTTGGTATACTTTTTCAGAAGCAAAGCCAGATATAAAAATGTCTGGCAATGTTAGCATCAGTCTAGGTATTTGCGTCTAAAACTTAGTTTCAGTGAGTCCCAGGAAAGCATCTGTCCTGGTTCACAGCCATCACCTGCATGCTGTGCATGTTATTGGGACTTGGATTACAGAAATAGTATGTGAGAATCCAAACAGGACTTACTGTTGCCATATTCCTTGTGTCTGGTCTTTGCTAGACCCAGCAACCCTCTCCCCTTGCCCATGGTCTTCCTTACCCTCAGTTTCTAGAGGTGGGTGGGCCCTTGGCCACAGAATATAAAGCCTCGGTGGTTGGAGGAGTCTTCTCTGCCTACCCATTTTCTGTCCCTTCCTTGAACTCTTCCCTCTGTAGGGATGCTTTACAACTCATAGGACATACAGAACAGCTGTTTCAAATCTTATAACTGGCCCTTGTCTTTTTCCCTTGCCATCATTCATTCCCATCTCCCTTCTTCCTTCCTGCCTTGCCTTTCCTCTTCTCAGCACACACACCATCACAAGGAATTTTCCTGTTGCTCTGAACTTTGCTAGTGCAGAGGAATATTATCTGCCTTCACCTTTTGTGGACCATAACCACCCTGCTGTTTTTTAAGCCTCTCCCCACTCCAGCCCCTCAAAAGCTCCTACCCTTTTTGGAAAGGTGAGGCTGTTCAAAGGATAAGAGTAGCTTTATGTTACACTCAATACCCAGACATGCTTCAGTATCTATACTGAAGCCATGAGAACCTGAGGGGCACCTGCCAGGACAGGGGTCATGGCATGTGGAACAGACCAAGGACCAGAAAAGAGGAGTAATGTCTCCTTTCTGCACCTCTGATCTAGCCTCTTGTCAGCAGTGAGCTGACCTGTGCAGGGGCAGGCACCTCCCACCCTGCACAGTAGCTGCTCAGAGCTGAGTACAGTCCTGACCCAGGGGCTGTTGTGTGTGCCTGGGTGTCAGGTCAAAAGATTTCTGCCCTATCTCAAAAGAAGTGGAGGCAGGGGAAGGTTCACCAATGAGTTTTTCTCCCTAACTTTTTACAAGTGAGATTTGTTGATGGAAATCTGGGAAGCAGGTGTGATTACTTTTTTGCTCGTAGATATTGTCCTAAATTTAAATTTCCCCACTCCCTTAAACTTTCCCTAGTAACCTTTAAATTCTCCCCTCTCTCTTTGGTAGCTGTTTTCTCCACCCTCAGTCTTTCCTCTTACCTAGGAGCTGTTTTTTTAAGCACGATTTTTTTTAAACAGGTAATATTGTACAGGATCAATATTTTGCTTTTTAACAAGGATATTTATGTAATAAACTTTGCCTTAGGCAGGTGTTGGCCAGAAAAATCCAGATTCCTCTGGGACCCCTACCCTGGCCTCTCCTGGAGCTCTGAACCTGCTGTGGAAGGAATTGGCCATGACCTTCACCACTGGAGAGTAGGGCCTGTGGCGAGGGAAAGGGGTGTTCACTGTGATAGCCTAGTGCCTCTGTGGAGGGGTGTGGAAGCATCCCAGTCCCTTTGCCTCTGGTTTCAGCTGACTCCCCCTCCCCCCTCCACCTCTGCGTATTCAGCACTAGAGTGATTGCCTGAACACCACTTTTCATGCTCTTCCCTCCCTCCAAGTGGCTGAGGCTTTGAGGCCACTTTCGTAACGCCAGATTATTTAAAGAGAGAAAAATACAAGACAAAAATCTTCTAGCACTTTGTAAA
>PVKA01017760.1:0-45124 GCA_004027165.1 Ctenomys sociabilis | reverse complement strand
TATTGAATTTTTGATATAATTCAGCTGTAAAAAAACCTGTAAATATAATATCATGTATGCACCTTGTACAATACCAAAACGTTATGAAAACAATTTGCAATGTATTAATTCATCGACTCTGTATGGTTAAGGTGTTTTGAAACTGTCTGATTGACATTTGTATTTTAATAAAATAAAAATAAATGAATAAAAAATTAAATAAATAAAAAGTAAATAAATAAAGAATGATAAACTTGAAGCCTTCATATTTAAGTGGATGCCACTTGAAAATATACACATAAGTGAAATAAAGCAGACCCATATGTGTAAATATTGTATAGTCTCCCTAGAATAAGAACTCAAAAGAAGAAATACAAATAGAAAGGTATAATGAAATTAAAAGAAAAGTGAAAACTTGAGGATTACACAAGAAGAGAGAGCAAGGAAAAAGCTAGGAAACATGACCTATCAAAGCCATTCATTTATACATACAAGATGGGTAAGGCAATGATCCTGAGAATCTTCAGGTTTTTGAAGTGAGCAGTTAATTTGTAGGATTTTCACCCTCACTAACTATGTATGCTGATACCTGTGAACTAAGCAACTGCACTGAAAATACCAATGTGTAATAGTAAGAACATGCTTGTAGTGCCTGGTATTCCGGTCTTCTGAATACGTGTTGCTTATCGTGACATGCCGGTTGCTGCTGTGCTGTCTCCAGGGTAGATGTTTCTTTAAAAAGGAGGGGAAGGCAGGAGACAGGGAAAAGGGGTGTTGCAGGACTGTCCTGCTATAATGCTGTATATAATTTGATTTCCAAACTTCTGTGTAAAAATATGTAATTGCTTATTCCTATTTTTTAATATATTTTAGTTTTTAATTTTTTGTCATATTCTGTAGCGACTTAAAGTTTAACATATCAATACTTGATAAAAAAAAAAAAATACCTGTTCCACACTATGCCTAAGATGTTTGATACTCAGAAAGACAGTGAGATTAAGGTCAACTGCCTAGGTTGTAGGGTAATAAAAATAAGCTTCTCTTCTGGAGGATTAACAACCTAAATTTGCAGACCCAAAATTAGAGAAAAAGGAGGACTTCAAGGACAGCCAACTATTTGGATCTATCCTTTCAAGGTCAGTGAAGACTCAGGACATAGGAGAACCTGTATTATAACATCATGGAACTCAATTGTGTCCCAAATTTTCTGATCAAGAAGATTATGAGGCCATAGAGGAAAGTGATCTATGATGCAGATTGTGCCTAAGGAGAGGCACATGGAGAGAAAACAGTCTCTCAGGCTTTCACAGAGAGCAAATTGGTCAAGCAATGGCCATGAGTCATCCATATGGCTGACACTGACAAAGTATCTACAAATGGCAGTACAGGGTTGCAGAACAAATTCTGAGGGGATTTGACTGACCTTATCAGATACAAAAGCTATATTTCTTGTTATATAGTTCTTGCTTTATCTCGGTCTTAACCATCCAGCAGAAAAGTATAAAAATGAACTATAAAAAGTAAAGCTATATTAATATGCTGAGCTGTAAATGGCTCAAGCCAGCAACTTCTGACATTACCAGTCTTATAGATAACCCACTACTATTATGGACTACTGGACTATATTGGGATATTTTGCTGAATTCACACACCTATAATATTTAAATGAAAAAACTAAACAAAAAAGGAGATACAAATAGGTGACCATTCTGTATCTGCACATTCAAAGTAAGATCAATATATAACTACATTCTCTTAATTCAATGGATAGAAAGATTTGTTCTAATAGTGTTTGTAAACAGGATATCATGTCTGCATCTTGTACAATGAATAACCACTAAAGACAACAATATGCAATGTATTAATTCTTGAAACTGTCCTCCTTATTGGAAAAAATAAAGAATTTGAGGAATAAAATAAAATAAAGCCTCTTCCAAGGAAAAAGAATAAGATTACCTTTAGTGGTGAAGTCATGTTTCTCCAAGCACTTTCAGTGGCCACCTTCAAAGCCCTTGCATCACACTGATCTGCAGCTGAACATCCTCCTTCAGGGATATGTTCTGTCACAAGATCAATACAATGACCCAAGCCGCAGTGAGAGAATTGAAGGTACTACTAATGCCCTCACTATCAACTCGACTAACTTAGCACTGCCTATAGTACACAGGCATTTGCCTTTTTTTTTTATAAAACAACTTTCACTGGCCTGGCTAGCCCACATAAGTTCTATTTAAGAAAAAGGTCTTTACCCATCATCAAAGTTGGATCTTAGAGTTTTTCAAAGTTTTTAACTGATACCAAATAAAAGGTTCTGTATTTAAGACCATACCCAAGGCTAAAGAGGTTTCAAAGTCACATTACTGTGACTTTGAGAGATGACAGCTAAAAGGTTGGCTTTTCAATGATTCATGAAGAATTGAAGAACAAATTCTTCCTCTTGTGGAAGCTCTTCTTCACTTGTTTTCATTCATTTTGCAACAGAAATCACCAGAACATTCAGGGACAACTTTTCTATGAAACAAAAACTGAGAAAATTGGACAGATCTCCCACAAAAGAAATAATCATATCAGGGTCATGTTTTTTTAATGAAGAAGAAGTGAGAGAGTCACACCATAGGTTCATGTTGCTTGTTTCATAATCCTGAACTGGAACTTTGTAGGAAGAATTTGTCAAACTATGTTCAAAAGCTTTACTGTGTTAGGAATGCCCATCCCATGGGGACTGTGGCTTCATAGGCTGTCACCTTAACAGTGAAGTGAACAGCTTGTTCTATGTCTCTTGCTGGGGCTTCCACAAAGACCAATGCAGAAACCTCACTCTCACGATCTGGAACAGCCAGGACCAAGAAGGCATTTAAGTTGGTGAGCAAGAGAACTGAAAATCCTTAACAGTCAGAAGGGGTATGAATAAATAGAAGAATAAGGCTATGAAATAAGAGAGGAGAGAGAGAATTGCTTGGAACAAACAAGCAATTTCCCTTTATATTCTGAATCAAAATAAAGATAAGAAATATTCTTTACTGGCCATGGATCATGGCACGCACCAGTAATCCCAGCATTTGCAAGGCTGAAAACAGTAGGACCACTACAAGCCCGATCTGTGTAGTGAGACCCTGTAGACCTTGTACTAAATACATAAAAAATTATTTAGCCACACTAATTATATACTAATTTTCCTCCCACCCAATATCAAAAAGTCCACATGTATGGAGCACCTACTCAAGGAAAGTATGAGGAATATCTCTCTAGTGGAGCTAGAGAGTGGCATAAACTGATCAATTACTGCACAGAACATAAGCATAAAGGTGGAAGACATGGGAGTGTGTCTTAGTGGTAGAGTATGAGTTTAACCCTCATGAGGTCCTGGCTCAATTTTCAAAACTATAGTGATACAAAGAAATAGTGAGGCTAATAGCTAGGAAATAAGCCCTATGTCACAGAAAAGGTTAAGTATATGTAAGCAACCCATATGTAACTCATCCTCATCTGCATTTTGACCTCAAGGATACCTACAAGTTAGGGTCGGATTATGTTTCTTTTCAGAGCTTTCCTGAAAATTCTGGAAGACCTATGTTCATAATCCCTACAGTCCTGTGCTGCGCAAAAGTCAGCAGCATTCAAGCTGCCCATGCTAAGCATTTTTGCATGGGCTGCTTCCCAAGCAAGGCAGCTGAGGACTGCAGCACAAGCTTTGACAACCTCTGCAGCTTATGAATTATTCAACACACTATTAAAATGAGGCTCACGACTCACAGGGCAAATTAATTTTAATTTTTAAACAGGCAACATTTTAAACTGTTCATTTCCTTGAAATGTATCCATCCTGGCATTTTTATCATCAGAAGAGTAAGTAAGACTAACAGTAGAAAGAGAAGAAAGAGCTAGCATGGATGTCCCTAACCTGAAACCATCTAATGTCTAGGACCAGGCCCCCTGGAGTGAGCCAGAGTCACTTGGCCCATTTTTGGAGAATGCAGATCTTAAAGCCCAGCCTGAGTCTAAGAAATTCAGTACTATGGAATTTACTTTCTTCCTGCTGTTTCCCAGTGACCAGCTGGGAAGCCTGCAGCTCCAGCTGCTTCTGCTCAAAGGCTTTAACTCTGCAGCCCCTTTCCACACAGAAGCAAAGTTAAGGGGAGCCTAAATTCAATAGCCTGAAGCACATTTCTCTACAATGGTCTTTCTGCAGCATGGCAAGTCTGTGTGCACAACTGATGTTCACTCCAACAAAAGTAGGATTCCTGCATCTAAAGCACACTTGCTCAAATAAGTCATGTTCTACTGAAAAGAATTTCATACAGAAAATTCTTCTCAAACAGGAGGGAATTTCTCATGTTTTTCTATTTCTTTCAGACTGCTCTGCCCTCTGTGGTTAGTAACTGAAGTGTCCTCAGAAAGCCTTTGCCTGAGAAGCTAAATAAAGCCAGCACTCCTCCCAAACTTTGGCATTAAAAATGATGCTAGAACTGGGTCTGTTGATGCACACTTGTAATCCTAGTGCTCAGAGGGCTGACACAGGATGATCTCCTCAAGTTCAAGACCACTCTGGGCTACATAGAGAGACCCTGTCTCAAAAACAAAACAACAAAAATGACTCCAGTTACTAATACTCTTAATCTTTAAAGGGTCAGAGTACCTGTTATGTATAAACTGATAATAAACACACCTAGGTGAGGATGGGGCAGACTGTACTAGGCTTGCCCTTCTAAGTCCAGGGAATTCAACCACTACACTCCACAGTAGGAGATGGCCACAGAGGATGTTTGTCTGACTTCCTGCCTATGCTTTGCCTCTCTGATGGCCAAGAATCAGAGAAATGAAGAAAATAAATGAACATTTTCAGGTCTCTAACAATAGGCCCACCGTTGTCATAGTCAGTTTACATATGTGTTATATTACTTCATCTTTTTAGCAAGTTTCTACAACAGAATTTTTATATCTATTTTTGAATCTGAGAAAACATGATGCTGAACAAGATTCACTGGTAAGGCCAAGATCACTCACAAAAAATAGTGGTGTCCATCAGAGTTTAATCCACCCATCTGACTTTAAAAGCTGCTCCTTTCTATTTTACTGGAGACAATCTGGACAAATGGGGGTGAGCTGTCTAAGTGAGCATGGACTATCAGTTTCATTGCTTCTACTTGGACTCAGCCAGGGTGGTACTTCTTGACCTGCTGATCCAATACCCAGATGGAAATGGAAGTTCTCATTTCCTGCCTTTTTTATGTCTTAATAAGAGGCTTCAGGCCCACAGTCTTTCTGCAAGAATGATATTTAAAAACATTCCATAAAATCCTGAGTGGCCACAAGGACGATTCTCTTCAGTTCTCTTCTGCCCACTCTTAGCTATGCCTTTCTTTCCAGATCCCTTGCATTGTCCGAACCAGGCCCATTGTCTCTTACTTGATATCTTCCTACCTGATCTTTCTCTTCCTGATTTCCCTTCTTCCAATCTATACTGACTCTAATTTCAAAGACGTGGCTCCAAAATGTAAATATGAGCAAGGTACTCACCTGCTTCAAACTTCTCACCTCCAGCAGATGAAGCCCAGTGCTAAAGCACAGTTTAGTCTCTGATTCTATATTCTTCATTCTTTGTAGCTCTCTTTACCCCTACCCTCAAACTACATGTGCCAAACATACCAACACATGCTACTTCCTTCACTGCAACATGGTGAGTTTTGTAAATACTGCAACACACACACACACACACACACACACACACACACACACCGTTAGTGAATGCCTAACCATGTTTTAAAACCTAGATCAAATGCAGTTCCTTCATGAAGTCTCCTAATATTTGTATATGAAAAATTATCTCTCATCTTTGGACTCCTACTATTGTTTAAAGCATTCTTAAATTATAAATCACACACCAAACCGCTTTCTTTTCAGAACTCTTCTTATAATATACTCTATCTTCCTAAGAAAAGAGACACTATATCTGATGTGTCTTTGCCTGCCAGATTGCATAACATTCAACAAACTTTTGAAAAATAAATTGGTTAAAATAAATATTTGAATAATTAATATACCACGGTAGCTTGAATAGTACTCTAGTTTCTCAATAGCTTTTTGTGTTAAAACTTAATGTTTTGTAATATTATTTTCATGTTTCTTCTAAACTGTTCTCTATGCAAAGAAACATGCCAACTAGTTAATACAGTTTTAATCATGTGGGAGTTATGTTTCAAATACATTAATAAATGGTCATTCTGATTTTTACCTTAATTACTGATGAATATGGTTAGTGTTCAGTGAATCCTTGAGGAGCTGATGACCTCCAGGTGGGAAAATCTTTCAGATCAAGTCATTATAAGCTAAGGGCAAGTTTATAGGTCTGTGTTAAAGCAGCCAGTCAACTTTTATATTAACAGATTTGTACTTTAATGAAAATTTAAATTATTGTGAGCAAGACTTGAACCACTGAGACTTGAATTTATTAACTGCACAATAAAGGTTGAATTAGATCCTGTGTAAACACTCAAATGCCTATTGGTAACCTACATGAATGAACTCAACTGGGCTTTAGACCAAAAAAGCTAGGCTGAATATAATAACATCATAATCAATCTTGATTTATGCCTGGTTGTATTGCCCATTGAACCACAAAGCACCAACAACCCTCAGCCATAGACTTTGTCCCTCTATCAATCACCTAATGTGCAGTTTTCAAAAGTGCTTTACACTAGATAACAAAATCTCAAGTGGATTCCTTTCAGATGCCCAAGTTTATATTGGGTCTTTGAATTTTGAGGGCCTGATTTTTTTTAATTCTTTATATGTTCCAAATAGAAGTCCTTTGTCTGAAGGACTGCTGGCTAAGATTTTTTTTCACAATCTGTGAGTTTTCTTTCTACTCTGTTGGTGATTTCTTTTGATGTGCAGAAAGTTTTGATGAGACCCTTGTTGTTAACTCTTGAAAGTATTTCCTCTGCAGTTTGCTCTTTGTTTATGATGGCTCTGCCTACTCCTATGTCTTCAAATTTCTACCTACTTTTTTAAAAAAATGTATTTACTGCAGGGTCTTCAGGGTCTCACTACACAGAATGGACTCATAGTAATCCTCCTGTGTTATCAGCCTCCCAAGCGCAAGGATTACAGATATGTACCACCATGTAAATTTAGTGTTTCTGTTCTAATATTTAAATCTTTGATCCATTTTTACTGTAGTCTAGTGCATGGTAACAGACATGAGTCTAAGTTTAGCCTTTAACATGTGAAAAGCTAGTTTTTCCAGCACTATTTATTTATTTATTTATTCATTCATTTTGGTAGAACCGAGGATTGAACTCAAGCTCTTGCACTTGCCAGGGAAGCGCTTATTCTACTGAGCCATCTCCCTGGCCCCAGCAGCACAATTTATTGAAGAGGCTTCTAACTTGAAGAAAACAATATTTAGCATAGTAATAATTGTTGAATTTTCATCATTTTGTTTACTGAAATTCTGTATAATTTCTCATTTCTTTTTACTGTTTTTCATCTCTTGAAAAAATTACTTAAGTGGAAAAATTGTAAGTTAGGCCAGACTGACTGCAAAATCAGTTACACTTTGCAAAGTATATCCTTGAATGCCTCAAGGTCCAGAACAAAATATCTGAGTAAAATGTAAGGGTCAAAATGCTCCTGGAAAAGGCAAATAGAAAAATAAATAAACCAATAACAAATACTGGGTAGGCTGTGAAGAAAAAGGATTCTTTCTCCGTGGTTGGTGGAAGTGCACACTATAACAAGCATTATAGAAATCAGTATGGAGATTCCTCAAACAGCTAGAGATTGTAGATCTGATTCCAGCCAGTTATTCCCCTGCTAGGAATTTTCCCAAAAGAACTTAAATCATTATACTACAGAGATATACATAATCCATGATTTTAGTAGCACAATTTATCATAGCTAAATCTTGGAAAGGGGCCAGCCAGATACCTCAGCAGATTAAAGTGCCTGCTTAGGCACACACAGGAATTGGGGTTCAATCCCTGGTGTGTCATGCCAGCCTCACTGCCAGGGCACACTGAGATAGTAACTGAGACTGGGCATGGTGGTACACATCTGTAATCCTTGCGCTTGGGAGGCTGAAAACACAGGAGGATTACTATGAGTCCATTCAGTGTAGTGAGACCCTGAAGACCCTGCAGTAAATACATTTTTTTAAAAAAGAAAAGGAAAAGAAAACAATAAATCTTGGAAACAACACAAATGTCCACCAAATGAAGAATGGATAAAAAAAAAGATATGCTAGGGCTGGTGAGATAGTTCAGCAGTCTAAAGCACCTGCTTAGGCAAGCGCAGTGACTACAGTTTAATCCCTGGCACCACATGCTGGGCCAGCCCTATCTCCTGAGCCAATCACAAAACAAAAAAAGATTTGGTATATTACACTATGGAGTATTATTCAGCTATAATCAAAGATAAATTTTGAGGCTTTGGTAAATAAATGATGCAGCTAGAGACTATATTGGTAAGTGAAATAAATCAGATCCAGATGTGCAAACATTGTGTTATCTCACTAGTGAGAGAACTGAAAGAGTAATGAAAATCTAAAAGGTAGAACTGGATTATGCACCTAAATAATTTGGCACCATAACTCTGTTTTAACTACTCTTCCATGCTACAAATTTATCAGTGAAATTTTACAATAATGGAAAGATATTACAAAGTAATACTTTGAGTCATTACCTATTTGAGAAATATAGTTTCTACCTTGAAGAGCTGTTATTATAATACAGAATTATAGATATAAATATGTAGGTCTAGACACTATACATAATATATACACACTTAGTACATAATATACATCTATACAATGAATATGTAATAAGTGGCTGCAAAATGCTGATTATAATCATTACTATCTCATAATACTATATCAAATTCAAACTAACAAATATTCTACCTATTTTATCAGTAAGAAAGAGGTTAATTTTCTTAAGGTTATCTGTCAGAGTAGGGATAGACCTATAAACCTCTTTTGGTCGAATTTGCTTAGCTGAAACACAAAATCACGTAGTGTAGGGGAAATAAGAATACAGAAAACTGCTATTATTAAGAAATGACCTAGCAGGGATGTGAAACAACGAATTCAAATGTCAAACAAATTGATCTACATGAAAGAGTTCACTCTAAATTTTTATTCCTACTTAAAAACCTACTTCAAATTCCAACTTAAAAGTCAGGCCATTGTTCTCATGAGAAAGAACAAAATTTACATATATTTACATACTTCATGGAGAAAGAAATTAACATATAATTAACTAATATGCATGATAATGCCTGTGATAGGAATCAAGAATGGGGAATGCAATGTTGGAATATTAAATCCTAGGTATGGCATTCATTTTTATTTTTTTAAATAATTTTATTGAGAAACAAATAGCAATGAGACAGTTTCAAAACTGATCAGTAGGACAGTTTCAATGATTAGTACATTGCATATTGTTGTCTTAGTGGTTATTCATTGTACAAGACACAGACATGTTATCCTGTGGACAAACACTAATAGAACAAATCATTCTATTCATTGAATTAAGAGAATATAGCTGTATATCTATTCTAAATATTTTGAATATACAGATACAAAATGGTCATTCACTTATATCCCCTTTTTTGTTTAGTTTTTTCAGAGAAAGATGTTCCATTATCATGTAAATATTGTAGGTATGTGAATTCTGCAAAATATTCCAATAAAGTCCAGTAGTCTATAATAGTAGTAGGTTTTCCATAAGACTGGCAATGGCATTCATTTTTTAAATGGTCCTACATAAATAGGAAAGATTTAAGAACAATGTTTGAAAATATACTAATGGTATTAGCTACAAAAGTAAAATCACATTTCCTAAGTGTGTATTATGTTTCAGACACTGTGCTAAGTACTTCATGTGAGCCATCCCTCTTAGTCCTGATAGGGATGCCAGTAATTGGCTTATTCTCAGAACTAAGAAAGAGAAGCTGGTAAATGGTAGATAACAGAAAATGAGAAGATAGATAATTTCTCAAAGGAAAGGAAACCAAGATACATAAGAACAGGAGAATGAGGACAACCTAATGGGGATAAAAAAATGAATTAGCATGTACAAGAACATTCACCAACTCCCCAAAACAATATAACTATTATTTATTGCAAACACATACCAATGAAAACCAAATAGAAGAATAAGAAAAAGAGATAGATTCAGAGAAGTTAATACATGTTAAATAACTTATGACAGCTGAGTAATGGACACTGATGAGGATGCTAAAGCCCAAAAGATGTATTTTCTCTACTACAACAATATATACATCAAAAGAAGACAAGCATTGAAACAAATACCTAAATAGAAACAGAGCTCCATCACAAGAGGTTTAGAAGAAAGAAATGGAAAAGCATTTTACTGGGATCCTAATTCAACTCAAACTTACACAACAGTCACATTATCTTGCAAGTTAATGATTAAATGGAAAGAACTATTATTTCAAAAAAGTACATTTAAATGTAAGAAAAACAATTGAACAGAAGGGCTGGTAAGCTAGTTCAGCAGACTAAACCCCTGTTTAGCAAGTGCACAGACAAGGGTGCTATCCCAGGTACAGAATGCCACGCCAGCCTAGCCCCTGGGCATGCTGAGCTGGCAACCAAAGCCAGGCGTGGTGGTGCACTCCTGCAGTCCCAGCATGGGGAGCCTGAAAAGAGGAAGATCACTATGAGCCCACGCTATGTAGTAAGACTCTGTATCAAATACATAAAAAAAAAAGAAACTACACAAAATGATCTTCTTAGTTTCTCTACCAATATAATTTTGTGGTTCTTTATTTTCTTTACTCCAAATAATGCCAGCAGTCACTAAAGCAATGAAAGCAAAAATCACTTCTTGATTCATCTGATTTATTTCTTTCCAAATATTTTATGAAATATTTATTTAAAATCAGTCAGTATACTGAGTTTAATTATCTTCAAGGGCACTCCATTTTTTATTTTAATAAGAATAGGAAAATAAGAGATAAGACATTAGGAATGATACACAATTTCACAACAAATTTTAAAAAAACAAGATTTATACTGCACGTTGTCTTCAGTATGGTTGTTCAGATTACAGATATAAGCATGTAAAATTAGTCAAAGTACAAATTTTAAGCATTAACTTTCACCTTCAAAAAAAAAATCAAACAGTTTTTCTAACTTTTAATAGAATCTTTAATTTCTTGGATATCTCTTTGTATCTGTTTTATACATTCTATTTCTGTTCTATATTGTTCCTTCAAGGTTTCCATCATTTGTCTGGGCTCCTCTGTTTCTTATCAGTATCTTATTTAGATATACTCAACAAATCTTTTATTATGGTTATCATTTCTTTCTTTACCTGAAAAGTTATTTCTGATCTGATTTCTTCTATACTCATCTAGAGTTGTTTCTTTACTTCAGTTGCAATCATTTCAGGAATTTCAATTGTGTGACTTCCAATTTATCCTATGTTGATATATACTGGAGTTGCTCTAGATGAATTAGGGGTCTGAGATTGCCTTTTGCTCTTTGTCTTGTCATTTTCTCTTTGAAGAACTCTTTGTTTTGCTTCAGTGATAATCCTTGTGAAATTTTGATAATAGCTAGCTATATCATTACTATCAAGGCCACTCTACAAAGAGTGTTTTTCAGGAATGTTTTCTGTGTATTAGAGATTCTTAGTTTGTGTCTGTCTCAAGATCCTGCCTTTCCATTTAACTGAGAGTGTGATGTTGGTTTCCATTTGCCACTGTCATCTGTCTTCAGGTGTAGGGCTTTGGTGAGGTTATTACCCCAGAACTTCACAATATTGTTACCCAAGGGAGAAAAGGTGGTTTAAACAGATATGATATCCTAGATACAGTAGCATAATTACCAATTGTAATAACCTCAAGAGAAATTTAGAAATTGACGAATTTTGGTAACTATTGGTTTTGTACTTCAGACCATAGGATCAAAGGCTATAGTTAAATAATAGAAAAAAATCATAAATGGCAGGTTTGTATGCAAAATGTTTCACCTTATTAAAGTGAAATTACCTTGTATTCCTCTGGTCAGGCCAATTTCCAAGTTCTATATGCTTCATTTCATGCAGAGTGATGGGTCAGGGAAACTGGATTCCTCCAGCACAGCTAGTTACGCAGAGTTCCAGGCACCGAAATACAATCCCCACTGATCCAGACAATGGGCTGGTACCTACATTCCTCTAGATGATGCCACTCAGAATCAAAGATGGTAAAAGCAATGCTGAAACTTAAGCTTTGATGTACAGTAAACTACTCATCTTCTAAGTATTTCCTGTGCTCCCAGGGCTATTTCATGGCAGTGGAAACTGTTTTGTTTTCTGCTTAAAATCATTTCATTTAATGTTTTTGGGCTCAAATGCTTATCCTTTTCTGGTAACATAAAATATAGATATCATTTTTTTCTTCTATTTAACAAACATTATGAAGCATTTCTCCACAAATTACTAAGCAAATTGAAAGTAATAAGCCAGCAGTAAATTTTCCCTGATTCTTTCATAAAAATTCTACTAAATTTTTCAACTATGCACTTTGGGAAGATTTTACAGTGATTTGGGGGAAAAAACTACTCATGGTTATTGTCACATTATGTAAGATCTGGAAAGGATTTGTCCACTAAGAAGGCTGATGCTATATTCATCATATCCCATTTATTCTGGACACTTAATTGGAGAGTGGTAAATGACTGTTACAAAGTTTAGCAACACACATTAGTATTCAATTTGTACTTTATGGTCTGGATATAAAGAAACACTGCAAAATAGTTTAAAGCCTTCCATGGCTCCCGCCCTGCTACCCTGGCTTTGTATCGGATTGGAACATGAAGTCTAACCTACACTAGCAGCTCACCTTTGGACTTTCTAATTTAGAAGGTATAAACTGAAACTAAATGACAAAAGCTGTATTTAAAGTCTTCTGAGAAACCTGCTAGACACTCCCAGTGGAGAATGCCAATTTTCCTGGGAATATACAAAGTCTTTAGCATGCTCACTAGAATTACAATGCCCATGCACCACATTCTGGCCTCATCTCTGAACTACCTCCAGGCAGTACTTACATTATGCTAAGCTGTGGGTTCTTAAAAAAAATGGCAGTTTTGCTTATGCTGTTTTCTTCCCTGGAGAAACAGCTTTTCCAGAACATTCTAGCACTGGAATGTTCTATTCTTATTTTAAGCCTCAAATGTAGAATTTTCACCCTTTTCATACTTCCTGAGTCACACACCAAATTATCTATTTTAAGTCTCCAACTTACAACTAAAGACATCCTTGTAAATGACTCACAAAAATGTCACAATTTTTTTGGATCTTTCTGTCCTCTGCTAGGTTGTAAGCTTCTAGAAGTCAGGTCCACAGCCCTTTCAAGCCCTTACCAGAGTTTCTTGAAAATTTGTCTTCCAATGGGAGATGCAAAACTTAACACTTACTGAAAAAAAAATCAGATAAATTAGTAAATGGAACCATTATTTACCCAATATTTTAAATCAAAAATATGACTCTTCTCTGCTATTCAGTTATTATGGTCAGAAATTCTGTGCATTCTAGTGTTAGAATATTTGCTTTAAATGTATTTCTGTCCTTGTGCATTGAAAATACCTGAATTTTCTTGCACAGATTAGGGTGACCTTACTACTCTTCTGTGGCACAACACAGCTTTCATCAAAGTCATAACATCTTGTCATGTTCTAAGACCTTTTCTTCACTTTATCTGCATCCAAGCCCCAAGTTCCCTGTTTCCATATGCACATCCCATCACCCACCCCCCTGGAGATGTTCAAACCTTTAACATGGCTCTTTATCTCTCTTACCTCTGTGTTTTGTGTCTTTCTTTCCTTCTTAAAAACCCTTCCTGATTTTCTTCTTGGATAGAGTCTATCTACCACCGAAAGTGAAATTAATGACAGCAGTTCATCTTTCCTCAGAAGGCTCAGCAAACCATCGCCAATCCAGCTCAGGAAGATGTGCCAAGTACATACACCAACTCCCCACAAAGAATATAATCATGATTTACTGCAAATATGTGCTAATAGACAAGTAAAATTTTTAGAAAATATATGTATGTCTCCTCTTAGAGGTAGGAAATGTGTGTCTAGATGGTTCTCATTGTGATCCAAGTCCAAGTTGTTATTATTGACAAAATATGGAAAACCATTAGCACCTTCATCAGGTCTACATCTATGTAGTTATTACATGAGCACATTCTCATTCACTTAAAGGAAGACCATCTTAATCATCACTGCTTGGCATCAAAATTCTGCAAGCCACATAATATATTCATGGGAGATGCTAGTTATGGATATCAATCACATTCCCTGTTATCCCCACAGAGGTAGAAATGTAGAACTCTATACCATGGATATGGTTCCTATCTAGCTACTTTTCAGTTTATCTATCTAAAAAAATCATGAACTGTATTTCTGGCTTTGTGACAGCTAACAATATTAAAAGATCACATCCTGTGTAAATTCCATCATATATTGAATATAATATCTAACACTGATGGCTCAGATAGTGTGGTGGATAAGATACTGGTCAAACTGTAACACCCAGTTGAACTGAATCAGAGTGGTTCTGGGTGTGGAAGATCCACCTGAGGATTGTTGCCAGCAGCATAAAAGCAGAACAGGAGGAAAAGATGGTGTGCTATTCATTCTACTAAAGAACCTTTTCATTCTGCTTTTCCTGATATGAACTCATCTTTTCTCATCATTGGAGAAGCTTGAGTCCTCACTGTTGCTGAGGATGGCTGCAGTTCTTTGCAAAGGAGCTCTGGTCCTTACTTTGAGTGTTGCTTCTTGGATCCAGGGAAGATCCCTCGGTCTGGTGAAACAAATCATCCAACCCACTGGTGCAGACTTTCTAAGCTTCCACCACTGACCTTTGGGCCTTTCCAGTACAGGTCCTTAATGCAGACTTACATGAGATATTGCTGTGGGCTCTAGACGTTCAGCTGGACTCAGGCAGGATGCTGCTGTGGGATCCAGACCTCAGCTAGCTTCTTTGGTCTCCAGTGCATGGACAGATCTCTCACACTCTTCTGCTTTTGACTTCTTGGGTTAATATTATAAAGCAATCCTATAAATTATGTATCCTAAATCTAATCTATTTCCTTGTAAACCATGACTACAACAGGCAGCATTCAGTTCTTCAACAAAGATATACAAGAAGAAATGGACAAGGGACAAGAGAATAGTAAATAGTAAAGAATACAATGTTTTTTCATGAGGCAATAAAGGTATGCTAAACATTGACTCTGATGATTTTTTGATATCTGTAATACTAAGATATGTCAAACTGTACCATTTAAATGAGTGAATTTCATGATATGACATGTGAGTCATATCTCAAGAGACCTGTTTTCAAAAAGTAAGTTCCATTCAGGAGTAATACTGTTGGTCAGAATCCAGTCTCTGTACTACTACACTGTGAATATTTCATAAGTGCTTACTAACCAGCTACCCTTTTCCAGCAACTATTTTAAATGGCAAAGAAATAACAATAAATAAGCCAAACAAATGCTTATCATAATGAAACTACCAACATACCCAAAATGTATAGTTATGTAAAAACTGTTAGGCATAAGTATTGTATAAAAAGAGAGAAAAGAATAAAACTACTTAAGTAAGGCTATAAAGGAAGATATCTCCATAGAAATATAAAAGGAAAACTAAATGAAACAAAGGAGTAGTTGAGGGACAGGAAATAGCAAATATAGTAAGCATGAGACTAAAAATAAAACTGTGACATATTTAAGAAGAAGGCAAAATGGTCAACTCAACTGGAATATATTGAATCCATCATCCCCTAGTTCGTGCATCTGCAATAGTGACTGTCCACTTTTATGTGTAGTCATTATAATCCAAGTTCTTTACCTATTTTTTCAAAAGTGTACAATTTCATTCCAAATAATTTAAAATTATAGTACTGTTGCAGCACCAGGAGAAGCAATCACAAGACACTGAAGCTAAAGAACAAACAAGCTTCATTGAAAGCTGGCAACTGACACCCTGAGACTGAGTCAAGAAAACACAACATTGGTGCTGGTTTAGATTTTACCTCCAGATTATACACTTTCCAAGTTTACTTCATGTTTTTTTATTTATGTATTTGGCACAGGGTCTCTCTATGCAGCTCAAACTCTTAGCGAACTCCTGTCTCAGCCTCCTCAGTGCTGAGATTAAATGCCTGCAGCACCAAACCCGGTTTCCGTGGCCAGCTCAGGGCACCCCAGGGAAGGGACCCCAGCATGTGGTGCTGCTATCAATCCCAGGTCACTGTGCTTGCCTAAGCAAGTCCTTAGTCTGCTGAGCTATCTCACCAGCCCTTTATTTATTTTTGTACTTCGTATGGGGTCTCACTATGAGCTAGAACTCATAGTGATCTTCCTGTCTCAGGCATGTGCGATCATGCCAGGTCTTGGTGGCTGACATGGTACTCCCAGTATTCCAGGGCCAGCATGATGTGGGGAGCTGGGGATGTAACCCATGATTTTGTCCTTGCCAAGCATGTTCTTAGATCACTGAGCTATCTCCCCAGCCTACATTTGTCACTACATTAATACCGTCACAGGAATTCTACAAGAATGCCAGATGTTTGTCAAGAGATTTACATTTCCCAGATACTGTTTACCATCTGTGGTTGTGGGATACCATGGTCTAACATTTGTCCTACATACCACATTCTTTCACTATTTGTTTTTATCTTTACAGCTTCTTATTTCTTTTGGTGGATCTATGTTGAACTACGTGGGGGAACTGATCTACACTTTAAATGTAGTTGAGGCTTGATTTTTTTTTATTTTTGTCTTTTTGTGAAACAGGATCAGTTTTTTTTGTTTTGTTTTGTTTTGATTTTCAGTACTGGGGATTGAACTCAGGACCTTGCAATTACCAGGCAAGCACTTACTCTACTGAGCTAATTCCCCAGCCCCTGTGACACAGTCTTGCTATGCAGCTCAGGCTGGCGTTGAGCAGACTGCATCACAGGATGGTCTTGAACTCACAACAATCCTTCTGCCTTGGCATCTTATTTTTTAAATTAATTTTTTATTTTATTGAAGTAAAAATGTCAATGAGGCAGTTTTAAGACACCTTAACAGGACAGATTCGATAAAGCAATACATTGCAAACTATTTTCATAATGTTTTGGTATCATACAAGGTGCATACATGATATTATACTTACAGACATTATTATAGCCAATGTCTCTTATCAGTAAATTAAGAGTGTAACCTTATTTTTTATACCTGAACTATATCAAAAATTCAATAATTAATACTTTCTACCTTGTTATTTACCTAGTGGTTGTCTATAGCAATAGAAGCCAACATAATATCCAGTCCAACCACCATCAGTGCAAATCTTGCCTCTCATAGAATTATGTAGAATCACGGCGTATCTATCCCAACTATAATGTCTATACACACACATCGTGATTCCTCTTTTCAATACCCTTTCCTTTGTCTACACCTGTCAAAGAGAGCACTGCATTCTCATTCAACCAATTTAGGTGCCAGAACTCAACGACACAATCCAACAGAATCGAGCATTCCACAATAGTGAGTTATCTGAAGAAGTTGTTGACTATATAGCCATTTACAGCTCACTGTATTATTATGGCCCCACGTTGTGTACCTCATTTTTATACTTTTCTGCTGGATGGCCAACACTGAGATAGAGTAAGATATATATACCAAAACATGTAGTTTTTGTTTCTGATGAGGTCAGTGAAGTCCCCTCAGGGTTTATCTCGTAATCCTGTACCTTATTGTGTAGGTCCTTTGTCTGTGTCATCCATGTGGATGAGACGCGGCTAATACTTCACCAGTGTGCTCTCTGCTAGAGCCTGAGAGAAAGTTTCCTCTCCACGTGACTCTCCCCAGGCACACTATAGAACTTCTATCACTTTCCTCTGTGGCTCCATAATCTTCTTCTTCAGAAACATTTGAGCTCAACTGAGTTACATGATGTTACACTACATGTTCTCCTAGGTCCTGAGTCCTCGCTGACATTGAAAGGCTATGGTCAAAATGTAGGTTGGCCTTGCGGATCTTCTATTTCTCCAATTTTGATCTGTAAATTTAGCTTGTTAACCATCCAAAAGAAAAGTACATTAGTACCCTGCAGCGTACGCCATTCATTTTGCCCAATCTGACTCAATTGTTTTCAGGTGTTGTTATGCATTGCTATTTGTAAATCATCTTTTCAATTCATACACTAGGGAGACTACACAATATTTCCACATGTATGTCTGGTTTGTTTCACTTATGAGTATATGTTCACTGCAATATAAATGCTTCAAGTTTATCATTCTTTATTTCTGAGTAATACTCTATTATATAGAAATGCCACATTTTTTTCAACCATTCCTCATGTGATGGACATCTTGCTTGTTTCCAAGATTTTGCTATCACAAATTGTGCTGCTATAAACATAGATACACATATATCACCATGATACAATGTTTTCATTTCCTGTGGGAAAATTCCCAGTAGGAAGATAGCCAGCTTGAATGGCATTTCCCGTCCTACTCTTTTCAGGAGTATCCAAACTGACCTCCACAATGGCTGTACCAGTCTACATTCCCAACAACAGTGGAGAAGAGTTCCCTTTCCCCACAACCTCCCCAACAATTGTTGTCGGTTGATTTCCTCATGATAGCCATTCTTTCTGGAGTGAGATGGTATCTCAGTATTGTTTTAATTTGCATTTCATGAATGGCTAGCGATGTGGAGCATTTTTTCATGTATTTATATGCTTCTTTAATTTCGTCCACTGAGAAGTGTGTATTCATCTCAGATGCCCATTTCTGAATTGGGTCTTCAAACTTGAGGGCTCTGTTATGTCTTAGTACTTTATGTATTCTAGACAACAGACCCTTGTCTGATTACTAATTAGTTAAGATTTTTTCAGAATGTGTGGGTTGTCCTTTTACTTTGTAGACAAATTCTTTGACATGCAGAAACTTCTCAAAAAGAGTTGATCTTTGTTGATTCTTTCAAGTGCTTCCTGTGCGAACATATGTTTGTTCATGAACCCTTTACCTATCCCTATGTCTTCAAGAGTTCCTCCTCCTTTCTTTTCCAGGAGATTGAGTGTTTCTGTTTTAATGTTTAGATCTTTAATCCATTATGACTTTAACTTAGTGCATGGTGATAGACCTGGGTCAAGTTTTAGTTTTCGGCATGTAGAAAGCCATGTTTTCCAGCACCATTTGTTAAAGAGGCTATCTTTCTTCCAGGGTGTATGTTGGGCTCGTTTGTCAAAGATCAGATGGCTGAGTGTATTTGTAGATGCTTCTGCACCGTTTAATCTATTCCATTGATCCTCAGGTCTAGTTTGTTGCTAATACCATGTTGATTTTATCACAGTGGCTTTGTAGTATAATTTCAAGTCAGAATTGTGATGCCTCTTGCCTTGTCTTTATTGGCCAAGATTGCCTTTGCTATTCTAGGTTGTTTGTGGTTCCAAATAAATTTTAGGAGCGATTTCACTAGGGCTGGGAGGTATGTTGGTGGCAGTTTGATAGGGTCTGCATTAAATCTGTACAGCAATTTTGGAAGTATGTCCATCTTCACGATGTTGGTCCTTCTTATCCAGGAGCATGGAATACATTTCCAATTTCTGAAATCCTCTGTAATCTCTTTTTCTTATGGTGGTGTAATTTTCCCTGAACATATTTTTGTCTTCCTTGGTTAAGTGAATTCCAAGATATTTCATTTTCTGAGGTGCTATTGCAAAAGGTATTGTTTCTATTATTTCCCTTTCAGTGTGCTTGGTATCTGTGTAGAGGAATGCTATTGACTTTTGAATATTGATTTTGTATCCGCTTATGCTAGTAAATTTCCGTATCAGTTCTAGTAGTTTTTTGGTGGAATTTTTGGGGTCTTCCAAGTAAAGTATCATGTCATCTGCCAATAGTGATAATTTAACTTCTTCTTTACCTATTCTTATTCCCTCTATTTCTCATTCTTTTCTAATGCCTGTTGCTAATGATTCCAAGACTACATTGAATAGGAGGGGTGATAGATAACATTCTTGTCTTATACCTGATTTAAGAATAGAAGATTTCAGTTTTTCCCATTTAGGATTATATTAGCTTTTGGGATGTCATAGATGGCTTTTATCAAGTTAAGATGGAGTCCATCTATTCCAATTTTCTGTAGGACCTTGAATGAGTGTTGGACTTTGTCAAAAGCTTTTTTAGCACCAACTGAAATGATCATGTGGTCTATCGATTTCAGTCTATTAATATAATGTATTACATTTATAGATTTTTGAATATTGAACCATTCTTGCATCCCTGGGATGAATCCTACCTGGTCATGGTGTATGATCTTCTTGATGATTTGCTGTTTTCTCCTTGCCATGATTTTATTGAGTATTTTTTTCATCTGTGTTTATGAGGGAGATTGGCCTGTAGTTCTCCTTTTTGCTTGTGTCTTTCCCTGGTTTTTGAATCAGTATTATACTTGCCTCCAGAAATGATTTTAGGAGGACTGCTTCCTTTTCAATTTCATTAGAGTTTACGGAGTGTAGAGATTATATCTTCTATAAATTTCTTGTAGAATTCAGCTGTGAATCCATCAGGACCTTGACTTTTTTTTGTCAGTAGGCTTTTTATTACATTTCATATATTGTTGGCTATTATTGCCTTGTTGAGAGTTGTTATACCTTCTTGGTTCAGTTTTGGCAATTTGTACCTTTGAGGAATCTGTCCATTTCTTCTGTGTCTTCTATTCTGTCAGTGTAAAGATTCTCAAAGTAACTATTGATAATCTAGGTTTGCACTGGGTCTGTGGTGATTTCACCCTTCTCATTCCTTATTGCATGAACTTGAATTTTTTCTTTCCTCTTTTTGATGAGGCCAGCTAGAAGCTTATCAACTTTATTTAATCTTTCAGTTTTGTTTTGGTTTTTTTGTTTTGTTTTGTTTTGTTTTGTTTTTGGTGCAGGTTCTCACATTCATAGTGATCTTCCCCCTTTTTGCCTCCCACGTGCTGGGATTACAGGCGCACGCCACCATGCCCGGATTGCATCACTGGCTCAGTGCAACCGAAGGCGGGTACGGTGCTGCATGTGGAACCAGGAGTTGAAGTCTGTTAGTTTTTGATTTGTGGATTCTTTGAACTGTTTTCTTCATCTCAATTGAATTAATCTCTGATCTAATCTTTATGATTTCTTCCCATCTTTGCGATCTGGGTTTCGTTTGCTCTTCTTTTTCCAGTTCTCAGAGGTGCAACATTAGGGTGTTTATTTGTTCCCGTTCTGTTTTCCTCATGTGTGAGTTCATAGCTATGATTTTCCCTCTAAGAACTGTTTTCATCGCATCCCATAAATTCTGGTTAGTTGTGCTTGAATTTTCATTGTATTGTAGATATTGTTAAATTTCTTGTTGAATTTCTTCTGTGACCCATTTTTTGCTGAGTTGTTTAGTTTCCATGAATTTAGCTGGTTTTTCTGGTTTCTTTCGTCATTTATTTCCAATTTCATTGTACTGTGGTCAGATTATATGCATGGGATAATTTCTATTTTCTTGCATATACTTATGTATGACCTCTGGACTAGTATGTGGTCTATTTTGGAAATGACCTGTGTGTAGCTGAAAAAAACATATATTCAACTATGGTTGGGTGGAACACTCTCTATATGTCCACCATGTCAATTTGTTCTGATCTCTGGTTCAGTTCTGCTAATTCCCTGATAATTTTTTGTCTGGTTGATCTATCTTTTTAAGATAAGGGGATGTTAAAGTCTCAAGTTAAAATTTTATTCTTAGATATTAGGTTTTTCATGTCCATTAAGATGTGTCTTACATAGTTGGGTGCTTCTCATAGATATTTATGAGTGTTACCTCTTGTTCTTGAATTTTTCCCCTGACCAATATATAGCGAACTTCTTTGATTATTCTTAGTTTGAAGTTGAGACTGTCTGAGAACATAAATGCTACTCCTGCATTTTTCTGAGGTTCTAGGGCATGTGGTATTGTTTTCCGTCCTTTGGCTGTGAGCCCATGAATGTCCTTTTGAGTTAAGTGTATTTCTTGTATACAGACTATTGTTGGATTTTGTGTCCTAATCCACTGTGTCAGTCTATTTCTCATAATTGGTGAATTGAGTCTATTTACATTGATGGTTATAATTTAAATGTGTTGACTTATGTTTGTCATGATATTTACCTGTTGTTGTTTACTCCTTTGTATCCTGTGTTTAATTGCCTATCCTGTTTAGTGGGTTCCTTCCGTCCTCATTTGTCTAGTTCTGGTCATTGTGGTCTCTCTCTAGGACATCTTTCAGCAGCCTGTGAAGGGATGGCTTTGTCATCATGAAATTCATTAGTTGTTCTTTGTCGTGGAAGTATTTCACTTCTCCATCAAACTTGAAAGAGAGTTTTGCAGGATATAATAGTCTGGGCTGCCATTTGTTTTCATGCAGGACTTGAAGATCTCTGCTCCATGCTCTCCGTTCCTTCATGGTTTGTGTAGAGAAGTTGGCTATAATTCTGATCAGTTTTCCTTTTAATGTGATCTGCTTCTTCTCTCTAGCAGCTTTCAGTGTATTATTTTTGTGTTGGATTTCTGGGATGTTGACTATTATATGTCTCGGTGTGTTTTTACTTGGGTTGAAGTTACTTGGTGTTCTGTATGCTTCAGTGACCTGAATGTTGGATTGTTTCCTCATATTTGGTAAGTTTTCTGTGATTACTTCTCCCCCAATTCTTTTTATGTCATTTTTATTGACTCCTTCATTCTCATTGATGACAATTAATCTCACATTGTTCATCCTGTCATCATCTTGCAGGTGATGGATTATTTTTTCCTGCATTCACATTGTTTTTAAGAGATCTTTTCTCACTTTTTCACTAGCTGCACCAGCATCTTCAAGATCTGAAACTGTCTTCACTTTCACCCAAACAGTTTTGAAGACTCATGATTGATATTTGCAGTTCTTCTATATCTCTTTGACTCTGTTTAATGCATTCTATTTCTTTTCTGTATTGCTCATTCAAGGAATCCATCATATTTCTGATCTCCTCAGTTTTTTATCCATGTCTTCTTTAGAGATAGTTATTAATTCTTTTTCTGCAGTGTTTCTTCCAAGTTGGGTTTCCTCTGTATATTTCAGAATTTGTTTCTGTATTTCAGATGCTATGATTTCGAACAATTCTTTTTTTTCAAAGAATTCTTTTTTATTTCAGAAATTATTTCTGCTTTGAGTTCCTCATGACCTTTCTGCTGTTGTTTCTTTGCTTCAGATGCTGTTAATTCATACATTTCAGCTGGAATAGTCTTCTCTGCACTTGTTCTGGGTGAGCATTGTTTTCCCCCAGATGTTTCTGGATTTGATTCTTTATTTCAGACACTATGTATTCAGATACTTCTTTTTTATTTAAGGAATTAATTCTCATCTAATTTCCTCTATACCTTTGCTGATGTATCTGTTAATTCATTCATTTCAGCTGAGCAAGTGTCCTCTGCACTTTGTGCACTTTCTGGTGGATTCGAGGCCTGAGATTGCGTTTTTCCTCTTATCCTTGTCATTTTGTGTAGCACTGACCTCTGACCTTTGGTGTAGAGCTTTGGTGCACCTATAACCTTAGCGTGTAATGAGATTCGGGTGCCAGTCTATTAAGTTTGAGATTACCCAGTTATGCCTGTCCTGGATCTAGCTGTTGTGTTCAGTTCCTTTTTGCTGCTGCTCCTGTGGTTCCCCTCTGTTGGTTCCCTGGTCAGGAGAGCACAAACAAAAATGGGATGCAGAGCAAGGAATGAAAATTCCCACTACCTTGGCTGGCTTTGGGCAAGGGTCTGCTGGGCTCCCCTCAGCCTCTTAAGCACCAGGGTTACAGGTGTGTTCCATGATACCCACCTTAAAACCTTTTTATATTTTTCCATACTGGGAATTGAACTCAGGATCTTGCTGTTTCCAAGCAGTCATTCATGCCACTTAAGTATCTGCCAGGACCTTAATGCCTTTTACAATGGATTTTCAAAAGAAGACAGTCTCTCTTGCCCCATCAGTAACAGTATGGAGAAATTTAAACTTACTGAAATTCCCTGTCTTAGAGGTATCTTAAAGCACAGTAAACATAATTCCTAATAACCACTATCTGTTTTGTGCTAGAACTAAAAAATCGCTAAACAAAATTTTCAGTGAAGCTTGTTTACTATCATATATATGATAATGCATACATATGTGTGTATGTAGAATTTCAAAACAGTTTTCATAAAGTTCTCTTTTCCAAAGCTAATGTAATATGTGAAGATATCAAAAACATTTCACTTTTTCCTTTAAAATCTTTTTAACTTATTATCTATAATAATTACACAAATTTATGGGGTTATAGAGTTCAATGCAATATTCCAACACTTGTACACAACATGCACTGATCACATAAAAGTAGTTAACATCTCTATCCCCTTTTCATTAATAAGTATTAGGGGTTTTCAAGCTCCATTCTTCTACTCATTCATAAATTATTATTTCTAGTTATTCATAGATTATTGCCAATTATTATTTTGTTGTGCTGCAGAATACAAAGACTAGAACATTTCTTCTATCTCTGTTTTGAAAACCATGAGAAACCTCTCTAGGTAGGGCAGCAACTAATGCAGGTATGCAGATTTCTCTTGATGTGCTGATTTTGTTTCCTTTAAATACATTTTACAAATGAGATAGGTAGAGTATAATGAACATTGTCATAGTTACTTGTCTCATTGCTGAGACCAAATACCTGATTGCCAAAGTTAACAGCAAAAAGGTTTAAAGTAGTTCACAGTTTATAGCAGTTTGAATTCATAGTGATTGGCTCAGAGTTATGAAGTCAGCGTGGCGTGGTGAAGGGGCCTCAGGGAGAGGAAACAGTTCACAGCAGGCAGAAAGTACCAAAGCAGTGAAGCAGCAGATGACCACAGCAGCCCTCTTTCTGTTCCTCATATTCAATCCAGACGACCTTCACTTAGGACAGTTAGCTCTCACATGCAGGTTGAGGTAACTTTAATCTGATCCAAAACTATATCAATACAATCAGTAGACTAGTTTAGCAATCACACATCCTTGGTCTTACCATCACACACTCTAGACCCAACACCTCTGAAGAGCCCCACCTATGACAGCATGAGGCCCGAGGAGGACATCTGGACACCAAGCATAACATGAATCTACTTATATATTCCTCGGGAGCCTTCACTGTTCTCCATAGTGATTATACAAATTAAAATTCGCACCATGAGTGAGTAAGAGTAGCCTTTTCTCCACATCCTGCCAGCAATTGTTATTTTTGTCTTTTTAACAGTAACTATTCTGTCAGGAGATAGTGTACTGGTGTGATTTTTAACTGGCCTTTTCCTGTCAGCAAATTAAATTTAATACATTTTCACAAGTTTGTTAGCCATTTGAATTTCTTCTTTTGAGAAGAGTCTATTCTTATCACCTTGCCATTTTAACTGAATTGTTTGGGAGATATTTTTGCTATTAGGTTATATAAATCCTTATATAATCTGTAGATTAGTCCCTCCTCGAGTGTAGCTTTCATGTATTTCCTCACATTCTATACATTTTGTCCTCATTCTGTTCATTGTTTCTCATGTGGTATAGAAGTTTCTTAGATTGCCACACCTCATTTGTCTAATTTTTCTTTTGTCTCCCATGTCTTATCTAAAATATCATGCTGTGTACCAGTGAAGGTAGACTCATAGCATGTGTGCCACAGCAGGATGTGTGTATCATTAAAAGCTCTAAAAGATCACTCTCATCTTTCTGATAGTACATTTTCCTCTTTCTGATAACTGCATAACATTTCTTTTAATCATCTTCTATTAGATTGTCTATCATTTTCTCCAAAATCTTCCAACCTTAGACTTTCTTTCCCCCTTGGGTTTCATCTTCTAAAATTGTTATGTTTGTGCCCCCCAAAGCCTCATGCAGTTACGGATTGGATTTTTTCAGAGAGGGCTGAATCTAGAATGTGTGATTGATTCATGGTGCAGCACTGTCTTCTCCTTGCTTAAAAAGGTTTCTACTCTGAGATCCCATCTGCCAGTCCATGCTGCTCTGAAGCCATCCAATTACTAATGGAAGCATCTACAACCTGGGAGCTAAACAAACATTCCTGTTTTAACTTTGAATGTTAGGTATTTTTTCTTAGCAACAAGAGGAGTAACTAAAATAGTAATATCACCAGATCAAGAATATACAACTGGAAGGCAGGTCTTAAGCTCTGGCTCTGGTCATATTTATAGTTAATCATTACATTTGTCCACACTAAGAAAAACCAGAAATTGACTGGAGAATTTCAAGAATCTTGGGAACAGGCTGTGTCAGCCTCCTTGGCTAATAATAACTAATATTTATATTAGCTAACTTTTGGCAAACACAAATCAATGTGTGTGCATGAGCACATGTGCGTGCACACACACACACACACACACACACACGCTTTGAAGTTGTTCTTGATGTTAAACAAAAGGAACAGGGATGAAAAAAAAAAAAACACAATGTGTGTTAGCACTTACTAGGGATTACACATATATTTCCAACAAAGAATGAACAGATATTCATTTAAGCCAAGCAAGTAAAAAGCAACAGCAAATCCGAAAGGATTTTATAAATCATCTTTTCAATAACTTCAATAAGCCCTTAAGAATAGGCCCACAGACAGAGGCTTTTAGGATGCCATGCTTATATTTATAAATATCCTTGAGCTAAAAATATAGGATTAGGGGCTGTGGAGATGGTTCAGTGGAATAAGCACTTCCCTAGAAAGTTTAAGGGCATGACTTCAATCCCCAGTTCAGCAAAAATAAATAAATAAAAATGTAGGGCTTGATTTATAAAGAAATACTATGATGGTAAGTAATTCTATTAGCAGATACTTAGCAGTTGCTCAAACATAATGCTAGGGTCTTATAACAAAACAAAGAAAGGAACAAAAATTAATGGCTTTGCAAAATTAAACAATTGAATGGTTCCCCAACACCTTCTCTCCCCCCAAGGAGAGAGTCCTTACCCAGATTTTTAAAAAATGGTAGACTTTGGAAACTGTCAAAATTTAGATGCTATAGAAAGATTTTTTTATAAATACAAGATGGATCCTGATCAAAATGATTAAGTACTCAAGGAAACTGTAGATACCTGAATGCTGAAAAAGGAAATAATTCTCTAAAAGAATAACTGTACTGAAAATAGTTGGTATAGACTCCGTGGATCCCGCCCCCACGCCGGCCAAGAGAGTGACTGGCCTGAGACACCAGGGCCAACTCTGGAAAATTCCCGGATTCCTGCCCCCAAGCCCGCCGAGCGGGTGGGAATTGTCAAAACTCGCCCGGCTTCCCTGTTTGGTGAGTGTGTGGTAAGTCTGAGAGAGAGCCATTGGCTTCTTCCTGCACGTGCCAGGTTACCCAGATCCCTGCCCATAAGCCCACCAAGCAAGTAGACCTCAGGTCCTACTCATCGGCAACTCCCCAGAGCCCGTATGCCAAAGCATGCCAAGCAAGTGGGAATTTCCCCACTCCCAGGGCGACAAAGTTTGGTGAGTGTGTGGTGAGTCTGAGAGGAGAGCCTTTGGCTTCTCCCTACGTGCTCTGCGCCAAGCCGGAGCTCAGGCCCCAAGTCATCCTAGCCAGAGACCTGCCTGAAGCAAACCTGCCTGGCAACTTCCCAGAGCCACTGCCCCCAAGCCCAGCATGGGAGCGAGAACTTTGTGACTGTCCTCGCACTCGATCCACCCCCACCCAGCATCATGAGTGTGAAGGAGAGCTCCTACGCGCGAAAGTGCTCGCCTGAAAAGGGACTGAAAAGAGGGGAACCACCGGAGCTGCAGCAAAACGGAAGTGAACACAACAGCTAGATCCAGGAACGACATAACTGGATAATCTCAAACTTAATAGACTGGCACCCAAATCTCATTACACGCTAAAGCTATAGCTGCACCAAAACCCTACATCAGTGGTCAGAGGTCAATACTATACAAAATGACAAAGACAAGGAGAAAAATGCAATCTCAGGTCTGGAGTCCACGGACAGGTGCACAGGACACTAGCTCAGCTGAAATGAATGAATTAGCAGAGACGGAAACAAAGGAAGAACAGCAGAAAGATACAGAGGAAATTAGACAAGAATTAATTCCTCAAATAAAAAAAAAGAAATACCTGAATACATAGTATCTGAAATAAAGAATCAAATCCAGAAACATCTGGGAGAAAACCAATGCTCACACAGAACAAGTGCAGAGAGCACTATTCCAGCTGAAACATATGAATTACAGTGTCAGAAACAAAGAAACAACAGCAGAAAGATCATGAGGAACTCAAAGCAGAAATAATTTCTGAAATCAAAACAGAAATCTTTCAAATCATAGCATCTGAAATACAGAAATAAGTCCAGAAATGTACAGAGGAAATCCAACTTGGAAGAAACTCTGAAGAAAAAGAATTAATAGCTACCTCTAAAGAAGACATGGATAAAAAAAATTGAGGAGATCAGAAATATGATGGATTCCTAGAATGAGAAATACAGAAAGGAAATAGAGTGCAAGAAGCAGAGTCAAAGTGATATAGAAGAACGAAAAATATCAATCATGAGTCTACAAAACCATTTGAGTGAAAGCAAACACAGAGTTTCAGATCTTGAGGGTGCTAGTGCCCCTAGTGAAAAGAAGATAAAGAATCTCTTAAAAATAATGATAATGCAAGAAAAAATAATCCATCACCTGCAAGATAATGCCAGGATGAACAATGTGAGATTAATTGTCATCAATGAGAATGAAGGAGTCAATAAAAATTGTATAAAAAGAATATGGGTAAAAGTAATAACAGAAAGCTTCCCAAGTATGAGGAAACAATCCACCATTCAGATAACTGAAGCATACAGAAGGCCAAATCACTTCAACCCAAGTAAAAATACAATGAGACATATAATAGTCAAGATCCCATAACTCCAACCCAACAATAATATACTCAAACCTGATAGAGAAAAGAAGCAGATTATATTCAAAGGAAAACACATCAGAATTACAGCCAACTTCTCTACACAAACCATAAAGGCAAGGAGAGCATGGAGCAGAGTTGAACTCCCATATTAAAACAAATTCCAACACAGACTATTGTACCCTGCAAAACTCTATTTCAAGTTTGATGGAGAAGTGAAATACTTCCACGACAAAGAACGACTAACAATTTCATGACGACAAAACCATCCCTAAACAGGCTACTGAAAGATGTTCTAGAGAGAGACAACAATGACCAGAACTCCACAGATAAGAACAGAAGGAACCCACAAAACAGGACAGGCAATTACACAAAGGAGTAAACAACAGCAGGTAAATACCATGACAAACATAAGTCAAGAACACATTTCCATAATAATCATCGATGGAAATGGACTCAATTCACCAAATAAGAGAAATAGACTGACACAGTGGATTAGGACACAAAATCCAACAATATGCTATATACAAGAAACACACTTAACTCAAAAGGACATTCATAGGCTCAAAGTCAAAGCACAGGAAACAATATCACATCCCCCAGCACCTCAGAAAGAAGCAGAAGTAGCAATTATGTTCTCAGACAGTCTCAACATCGAACTAAGAATGACCAAACAACACAAAGAAGGCCAAAATATATTGGTCAAGGGAAAAATTCAAGAGCAAGAGGTAACACTCATAAATATCTATGCACCAAACACAGAAGCACCCAACTATGTAAGACAAATCTAAATGGACATGAAAAACCTAATATCAAAGACCAGAATCTTAACAGGAGACTTTAACGCCCCCTTAACTCAAAAAGTTAGATCACCCAGACAAAAAGTTAGCAAAGAAGTAGCAGAACTGAACCAGAGCTTGGAACAAATGGACCTGGTGAACATATACAGACTGTTCTACCCAACCACAGCTGAATACACATTTTTGTCAGCTGCACATGAGTTGTTTTCCAAAATAGACCACATACTAGTCCAGAGGTCATGCTTAAGTATATGCAAGAAAACAGAAATTATCCTATGCATATTGTCTGATGACAGTGCAATGAAACTGGAACTAAATGACAAAAGAAACCAGAAGAGTCCTCTCAATTCATGGAAATTAAACAACACCCTACTCAGCAAAAAAATGGGTCACTGAAGAAATTAAACAAGAAATTCAACAATATCTACAATTCAATGAAAATTGAAATACAACTTACCGGAATTTATGGGATACGAAGAAAACAGTTCTTAGAGGGAAAATCACAGCTATGAACTCATGCATTATGAAAACCAAATGGGAACAAATGAACACCCTAATGTTGCACCTCTGACATCTACAAAAAGTAGAGCAAACAAAACCTAGAGCAAAAGACCGGAAGAAATCATAAAGATTAGACCAGAAATTAATTCAAATGAGATGAAAAAAACAGTGCAAATAATCCACAAATCAAAAACTTGGTTCTTTGAAAGATTAAATAAAGTTGAGAAGTCTCTAGCCAACCTCATCAAAAAAAGGAAAGAAAAAAATTCAAGTACATGCAATAAGGAATGAGAAGGGTGAAATCACCACAGAACCAGGGGAAATTTAGTAGATTCTCAGTAGCTACTTTTACGCTCACAGAATAGAAGACACAGAAGAAGAAATGGACAGATTCCGCGAAAGGTACAAATTACCAAAACTGAGGCAAGAAGTTAAAACAACTCTCAATAAGCCAATAACAGCCAAGGAAATATGAAACATAATAAAAAGCCCACTGACAAAACTCCAGGTCCTGATGGATTCACAGCTGAATTCTACAAGAAATTTATACAAGATGCAATCCCTTCACTCCACACAGTTCAATGAAATTGAAAAGGAAGCAGTCCTCCCAAAATCATCTCTGGAGGCAAGTATTATACTGATTCAAAAACCAGGTAAAGACACAACCAAAAGGGAGAACTACAAGCCAATCTCCCTCATGAACATAGATGCAAAAATCCTCAATAAAATTCTAGCAAATAGAATACAGCAAATCATCAAGAAGAACATACACCATGACCAGGAAGGATTCATATCACCAATACAAGGATGGTTCAATATTCGAAAATCTATAAATGTAATATACTACATTAATAGCTTGAAATTGCAAAACCACATGATCATCTCAACTGATGCAGAGAAAGCTTTTGACAAAGTCCAACAATCATTCTTGTTTAAAGTTCTTGATAAAAGCCATCTATGACAATCCAAAACCTAATATAATCCTAAATGGGGAAAAACTGAAATCTTTTCCTTTTAAATCAGGTACAAGACAAAGATGTCCTCTGTCACCCATGCTATTCAAAATAGTTTTGGAATCACTAGCAACAGTCATTAGAAAAGAAGGAGAAATAAAAGGAATAAGAATAGGTAAAGAAGTTAAATGATCACTATTTGCAGATGACATGATACTTTACATGGTAGGCCACAAAAATTCCACCAAGAAGCTACTACAATTGATACAGAAATTCAGTAGCACAGAAAGGTACAAAGTCAGTACTCAAAAGTCAGTTTCATTCCTCTACACAGATAACAAACACACTGAAAGGGAAACAATAGAAACAATACCTTTTACAATAGCATTGCAGAAAATGAAATACCTTGGGATTCACTTAACCAAGGAAAACAAAGATATTTTCAGGGAAAAATACATCACCCTAAGAAAAGAGATTACAGAGGATTTCAGAAAATGGAAATATATTCCATGCTCCTGGATAGGAAGGACCAAAATCGTGAAGATGGCCATGCTCCAAAAATTGCTGTACAGATTTAATGCAATCCCTGTCAAACTTCCACCAACATACCTCCCAGACCTAGAGAAATCGTTCCTAAAATTTATTTGGAACCACAAAAGACCTAGAATAGCAAAGGCAATCTTGGCCAATAAAGACAATTCCTGAATTAAAATTATACTACAAAAACCACTGTCATAAAATCAACATGGTATTGGCAACAAAACAGAGCTGAGGATCAGTGGAATAGATTAGAAAACACAGAGGCATCTACAAACACACTCAGCCACCTGATCTTTGACAAACGGGTGCAGCAGGATTATTGGAAGAAAGATAGCCTCCTTAACAAATAGTGCTGGAAATACTGGCTTTCTACATGCCAAAAACTAAAACTTGACCCAGCTCTATCACCATAAACTAAACTAAAGTCAAAATGGATTAAAGATATAAGCATTAAAACAGAAACACTCAATTTCCTGAAAGAGAAAGGAGGAAGAACTCTTGAAGACATAGGGGCAGGTAAAGAGTTCATGAACAAACATATATTCGCACAGGAAACACTTGAAAGAATCAACAACTGGGATCAACTATTCTTGAGAATCTTCTGCACATCAAAACAAATTGTTGACAAAGTGAAAAGACACCTCAAAAATTTTGAAAAAATGCTAACTAATGTGTAATCAGACAAAGATCTGCTATCGAGAATATATAAAGAACTAAGTTACAACATGGCCCCCAAATCCAAAGACCTAATTCAGAAATGGGCATCTGAGATGAATACACACTTCTCAGAGGACGAAATTAAAGAAGTGAATATATGAAAAAATGCTCCACATCACTTGACATCCATTAAATACAAATAAAAACAACACTGAGATGTCATCTCACTCCAGAAAGAATGGCTATCATAAGGAAATCAACCAACAAATGTTGGAGAGGTTGTGGGGAAAAGGGAACACTTCTCCACTGCTGGTGGGAATGTAGACTGGTACAACCATTGTGGAGGTCAGTGTGGAGACTCCTCCAAAGAACAGAATTAGAAATCCTATTCAAGCCAGCTATCCCCCTACTGGGAATTTTCCCAGAGGAACTGAAAACATTGTATCATAGTGATATATGTGTACTTAAGTTTATAGCAGCACAATGTGTGATAGCAAAATCTTGGAAACAACCAAGATGTCCATCACATGAGGAATGGTTGAAAAAGGTGTGGTATTTCTATATAATGGAGTATTACTCAGCTATAAAGAATGATAAACTTGAAGCATTTATATTGAAATGGATGCCACTTGAACATATACTCATAAGTGAAATAAACCAGACACACATGTGGAAATATCATATAATCTCCCTAGTATAGAAGTCCAAAGAACAAATACAAATAGAAATATACAGCAACAACTAAAAAGACTTGAGTAAGATACTTAGTGCAAACTGAACAGCACGTGCTACAGGGTACTAATCAGTTTTTCTTCTGGATGGTTAACAACCTAAGTTCACAGATCAAAACAGAATAAACAGAAGAGCCACAAGGTCAGCCAACATTTTGGCCCTAGCCTTTCAAGGTCAGCGAAGACTCAGGGCATAGGAGAACCTGTACTATAACATCATGAAACTCAGTTGTGCACCAAATTTTCTGATCAAGGAGATCATGGAGCAACAGAGGAAAGAGACTGAAGTTTTATAGTGCCTGGAGAGAGTCACATGGAGAGAAAACATTCTCTCAGGCTCTCACAGAGAGCTAACTGGTCAAGTATTGGCCGTGACTAATCCACATGGATGACACAAAGAATCTACAGAGTGAGGTACAGGATTATAAGATAAACCCTAAGGGGACTTCACTAATCTCATCAGAAACAAAAGCTACATTTTTTGGTATATAGGTCTTGCTCTATCTCGGTCTTAGCCATTCAGCATAGAAGTATAAAAATGAGGTACACAATGCAGGGCCATAATAATAAGTTGAGCTCTAAATGGCTACAATCAACAACTACTTCAGATAATTCACTATTATTGTGCAGTGCTGGACTGTGTTGGATTGTGTCGCTGAGTACAGGCACCTAATTGGTTTAATGACAATGGAGTGCCAATCTTTGACAGGTCTAGACAAAAAAGGGGCATACAAAGGAAAAACCATGATGTGTGTGTATAAACAGTACAGTTAGGATAAATATGCAGTGCATCTACATAATTCTATGAGTAGCAAGATTTTACTAATAGTGGTTGGACAAGATATTATGCCAGCTTCTAGTACTATGGACAACCACTAGGAAGATAACAAGATAGAAAGTATTAATTATTGATTCCGTGATATAATTCTTGTATCAAAAATAACATAAGTATATAGCTACACTCTCTTCATTCACTGATTAGAGACCTTTGCTATAATAATGTCTGTATGTATAATGTCATGTATTCACCTTGTATGATACCAAAATATTATGAAAACAGTTCGCAGTGTATTAATTTATCAAATCTGTCCTGCTAATTTGTCTTGAAACTGTCTCATTGCTATCTGTTCTTCAATAAAAAAATAAATAAACTTTTAAAAAATGGCTGGTCTAGCACTAATACAGACAATCCAACTCATCACTGTGTCAAGCACATAATCTTTACAAAAATTGTGATATCCTCTAGATACTTGGTCCTTGGAAATGTTCTGATAGTGCATTGTCTTAGTTACACTTCTCTGCTTGCTTGGACAAATATCAACACCCAAAATGAAGGAAGGAAAGGTTTATTTAGCTTACAGTTACCAGCAATTTCAGTCCATATTCAGCTGACTCCAAGGTAGAGGGGCACATGGCAGAGTGTCAGTTCATGGTGGCCGAACAGCAACAACAACAAAGAACAATCGCTGAAGAAAGTCTTTCTCCGTCTATTATATTACATTCAGGCTCTCTGCCCCAGGATGGAGGAAGTACTCACACCCATAATCCCAGCAGTACTAAGGCCCATAAACTCAGCCTTGGATCCCAGGGAATTATGAGTTAACCATGAACTCTAGAAGTCCCCACCCCATGTCTACATGAAGTTTAGGGTACAACTAGACACAAAGCATAACACCCATTATGGAAGAACAAAATGTAGGCCCAAAATTGAAGAGCTAAACTAGAAAACACACGGATATGATATATGAGGATAGCTTCTGGCAAGCCCAAGATAGCTCTTGGTAGAATTAGATGATCTCAAGCAAAATGAAAGTCTGCTAAGATCCTACATGAAATCAACAACACAATAGGAAAAACCTGTCTCCTAGCATAAACAGACCATCTCAAGGTCCTAAAAAAGAAAATAATAACCAAAATTAAAGGTTGTGCAGTATCAGACCACAAATTAATGAAATTGAGACTAAAATAATAAGAATCAAGGATTTAAACAGCTGGTTCATTTAAAAAATAAAGTACACAAAAACTTGGTCAATTTTATCCCCCCCAAAATAAGGGGTGAGAAAAGATGCAAATTAGAAATAACGATGGTAAACTAAAACTGCTAAAATCAAAAAGATTATTAATGATTACTTTGAAAACCTGTTCACAAACAAATGAGAGAATTAAAAATAGATAGATATCTAGTGTCCTAGTCACTTTTTACTCATTGCTGGGACAAATACCCGACACTCAAAACTGAGGAAGGAAAGGTTTATTTAGTTTACAGTTAGTGCAGATTTCAGGCCATACTCTGCTGGCTCTGAAGCAAAGGGCAGCAGTTCATGGCAGCGGAAAACAATGAAGACCAGAGGAAGAGCAGCAGCTGCAGCAGCCATCAAGCCTCTCTCTCTTCCTTCTATGATGACTGTGAATACCGGTGCTCCACCATGAAGATCAAGCTCCTCTGAAGTGGCACAGCTGCAAAGCAGCACAATGAAGACCAGGACTTCTCCAAGGATGTAGGGTGAGAAGCCTTCCTCAGCTCCTTTATGTACACTTTATGTGGGGCAGACCCGATCCCGCCCTAGGGCAGGCCCTCGGTGGGGCCCCTATAACCCGGAACTCCTGGAGCAGATCCAGCCAAGCCTCCGACATCTCAAGGTGACATAACATATCAACTACCACACGTAGATACATATGAATTGCCAAAGCTAAATCAAAAAGACATTAACAATCCTGAATAACCCAATATCCACTGAGATTGAAGAAGTAATTAAAAGCAAAACCTACCAAATTACAAAACCACAGGTCTAGATGGATTCACTCCCAAAGTATAAAATAACTTTAGGGAGGATACAATATTAACAATCCTCAAACGGTTTATGAAATCAAAAGGAAAGAATAATACTAAATCATACCTAGAAACTAGTATTATTCTGATTCCAGAAGAAGAAGCACTACAAAGTAGAAAACTACAAGTTAATGACTTTAACAAAAGTTAACAAATATAAAAAAAAAAAAAACCTCAACAATGTACTGACAAACAGGATGGGACAAAAATATTATACATCATGAGAATATAGGATTTATTCTAGCAATTCCAGGATGATTCAACATATGCAGATCAATAAATGTAGTATATCACATAAACAGAAGCAAAGACAAAGTAACATGATCATCTTAACTGGTACAGGAAAAGAATTTGACAGAATCCAAAATCCAGTATTCATTCATAATAAAAATCTGTGCAAAAATGATATAGGAGGACCTTATCTCAATCTGATAAAAGCCATTTATGATAAACAGAGCACCAATGTCATGCGAAAGGCAAGGTGAAAACTTTCCCTCTAACACCAACAAAAAGACAAAGATGCTTACTATCACCACCCCCACTCGATGTACTGTAGTTCTCAAATCCAAAAGTAGAGCAGTAAAGAAAGAGAAAAAAACAAAAGAGTTCTCATAAAAAGGGGAAAATCTAATTATTATTATTACTATTATCATTATTAGCAGATAACATGATCCTATACACAGAAGATCCAAAACATTATCCACTAAAATACTCCTAAAATTGATAACCAAACTCAACATTGACAAAAAAAAAAGTCAACACCAATAATAAGTTCACCAAAAAGAAACTAGATAAACAATATCTTTTATCAGCACATCAGAAAAACTTAAGACAGGGCTAGCTAAATAGCTTAGCGAATTAAAGAACCTGCAAGCAGGCACACGAGCAGAGGGTTCAATCCTTGGATCTGCTATGTGGACCCTGCCTCCCTCCGGTGTGCTGAGATGGCAATTGAGACTGGATGTAATGATGCACACCTGTAACTCCAGCTCTTGAGAGGCTGTAAACAGGCTGATCACTATCAGTCTGATCTAGTAGTAAAACTTTGAACACCCTGTAGACCCTTCCCTAAAAAATAAAAAATAAAGAAAAATTTAAAACAAAGAAATTAACCTAACTAAAGAAGTCAATGTTCTCTGCAATGAAAATTACAAGAGAAATAAGATAGGTATATAGCTGCACTCTCTTCATTCACTGATTAGAGACATCTGCTATAATAATGCCTGTAAGTATAATATCATGTATGCACCTTATATGACACCGAAACATTACGAAAACATTTGGCAGTGTATTGATTTGTCGAATCTGTCCTGTTAATTTGTCTTGAAACTGTCTCATTGCTATTTGTTCTTCAATAATAATTAATAATAATAATAATAATAATTAATAATAATAATAAAAGAAAAAATAAAATAAGAAAATTACAGAGCTCTGAAGAAGAACAAAGAGAAATCAGAAAATTGAGGGAAATATCTGGTTCCTTGGTAGGAATAACCCAGTGTAAATAAAATACCATTCTTCTAAAAGTGACATTAACTTAATTTCAATCATAATGCCAGTAACATTCCTTACAAAACCAGAGAAAACAATCCTAAAATTTTTTTTGAGCTAGAAGAGACCTCAAATATCAAAACCAATCTTGGACAAGAGCAAGGCATAAGAAACTACAATTCCAGATTTCAACTCATGTGATAAAAATCACATGATGTTGGATTAAAATATACATGATATTAGATTAAAATATGCAAATATCAAAGACCTGAGTAGAAAATACAGAAACTCCAAGCACATTCAGCTACCTGATCTTTGATAAGGATGTCAAAAACAACAGGGAAGGAAGTAGTACTTGGAAAATGGTTATCCACATACAGAAAACTGAATCTAAACCTATTTTCTCTCATCATGTATCAAAAAAATTCAAAACAGCTCACAGAACTACATATTAAACCAATCCCCTGGAAGACATAAACAGGTAACTTTTGAAGGTATAGGCATAAGCAAGGACTTTCTGAAAAGAACTTCAAGAACTGCACCAGACATAACACCAGAATCAACCAGTGGGATAACAACAGACTAAAAACTTCTCCACAGCAAAGTAAACCACCAACAGTATGAAGACAACAAATAGAAAGGGAAAAATATTTACTTCTTTCATGCACAAAGTACTAATATTCAGACCACATAAAGAACTCAAGGACCAGCGAGATAGCTCAGTAGTCTAAAGCCCCTGCTTAGGTAAGCTTAGGCAGGTGCAGGGGATGGCAGTTCCATCCCCAGCGCCACATGTTGAGCCAGTACCATCCTCAAGGTGGACTGAGCTGGCCAAAAAAAAAAAAAGAACTCACAATACTAAACCCCCTCCCAGAATGAAAATGCAGTCTAAATAGGTAACAACATGAAGAGATACCTTACGGAAGAGGAAATATAAATCACCAATAAATACCTGAAAAAGAATTCAGCATCTCTAGTTGTTAGAGAAATGCAAATTGAAGAAACACTGAGATTCCATCTTACTCCAAGAAGAAGAGAAATCAGCAAAAATTTAGATGAGAACAAATGTGGGAGAGGCTGCAAGGGTGTTAGGAGCTTACTTCATTGTTGGTGAAGACATTAACTAAGGCAACTCACAATGGAAATCAACAGAGATTCCTCAAAACCTAACAAGAAATTAATTCCATTAAACTCAGATATTTCCTTCCTAGGTACCTTCTAGAAAAGGTGAAGTCATCATGACACAGTGACATACACCCGTGTGTTCAGCAGCACAATTTAAAATGGGTAAACTTTAAGAGTGGCCTGTGTGTCCATTAACAGATGAACTATTTTGCTATGAAGAAGGATAAACTTGAGTTGCTTGTAGAAAAATAGACATACCTTGAGATGACAATGTTCAGTGAGATAAATCAGCCACACAAGCTTAAACATTGTGCAACTTTTCTCACAAGAGAGACCCAAAATATAAACAAATTGTAAAATAAAAGATAAGTGACAGGAAATAGAGATGGGAGATGGGATGCAAGGCAGGAAAAAAATGCCTAGAAGGGAGAGAAAGGGGACATAAAAAGAATTAAGATTGTTGTGTTCATGAGTGAATGTCATCATTATGTACTACAAAAGTACACTAATAAAAACTTAAGGAGTATTCATCTGGTGACAGGTATAACTTCCAAAGGTCTTTACTTCTATAAATCAATATTTTGAGAATGTTTATGGCCTTCAAATATAACTTCTCCAGATTTATGCTGAGACCTGTGCCCCAGTTTGTAGATCCTTTGTCAGTGTCAGTCATGTGGAGGGATCACAGCCATTGCTTGACCAAATTGCTCTCTGTAAAAGCCTGAAAGAATGTTTTTTTCTCCCTGTGATTCTACATCATTCATCACATTCCTCTGTGAAAGGAAAGGATTATTTCCCATAATCTCCTTCATCAATATATTTGGGACACAACTGAGTTACAGGATGTTACAGTACAGGTTCTCCTATGTCCTGAGTGACCTTGAAAGGCTAGGGACGAAATGTTGGCTGTGCTTTTATCCCTTCTCTTTGTCTCATTTTTGACTGACTTTGGCAGATACAAAAGTTACATTTCTTGTTATACAAGTCTATCTATCCAGCAGAAAAGTATAAAAACGAGATATAAAAGGCTCAAGTAAACAACGTCTGACATTGCCAGTCCTACGGATAACCCATTACTGTTATGGACTACTGGACTATATTGGACTATTTTGCTGAATTCATGTACCTACAATATTTAAATGGAAATAGAACACCCATCTCTGACAAAACTAAACAAAAAAGGGATACAAATGAAGGACATTTTGTATCTGTATATACAAAATAGTTAGGGTAGATATACAGTTACTTTCTCTTAATCCAATGAGAAGAAAACACTATTTGTACTAATAGTGTTTGGACAGGATATCATGTTTGCATCTTGTACTTTGAATAACCACTATGAAGAAAACAATATATGATGAGGCTGAGGCAGGAGGACTGTTGTGAGTTCGAGACCAGTCTGAGCTACAAAGTGAGCTTAAGGCCAGCCTGAACTGCATAAAAGACCAAAAAAAAAAAAAAAAAAAAAAAAAAAAAAAAAAAAAAAAAAAAAAAAAAAAAAAAAAAAAAAAAAAAAAAAAAAAAAATATATATATATATATATATATATATATGATGTATTAATTATTGTAACTGTCCCATTACTATTTGTTTCCCAATAAAATTAATTAAAAAGATATAACTTCTCTCACACAGAAAAAAATCATTAAATGCTCTACCATGCCTTACCTAATAGAACCACAATAATCTTGACAAAATTATAAAGATGAACATGAATGGCAAAACACACACAAAAAAAACCTTTTAATGTTAATTTTTCCCTATCTATTCTGGTTGTCATGCACTTCTTTATGGAGTGCAAAGCTTTCTTCCCACAAACTAATTCTCAGAAGCCTGACAAAACAATTTAGTTTTGTATGTCATATATGGGGAATGCCAACTACCCTTATACTAATAATCGTATCCCTTTTACTAAATATTGTCAAGAAATCTTGCCAACCTGAGAAATTTTGCCTATGTGTCAGCCAAAATTAAGAGGACAAATGGAATTTTCTAATCAGTAAAACTTTCAAAAGCGTTTTAATTTTATTGTCCAAAGTCCTATTCTTACCAAAAAGAAAATAACATCATTTCACTTCAAAGTTCATAAATCTCTTGATTAAATAAAAAGCCAACCATGGATCAAGGAATATGAATTGCAAGCTTAGATTCTTTTTCATACAAGTAAAGTATAGGCAAATTCCTGCAGAGATTAACACAGTGTACTCAACAGATGTGGCCAGCCCTTCTCAAAGCTCATGCAGCAGTTCTCCTGTGACTAGAAATCTAAAGAATCAGCCTCCTGACAGATATATCATAACCACATCCTTTAAGTCCCAGTAAAAAGAGCAATCAACAAATATATAATTTTGAGAGGTAGACCCTAGCATCCATTCATGTTTCACAATTTAAAAGACACAAATTATTCTCAGAACACAAGTAAGTCATTTCAACTGGAAAATTTAAGCTAATAACTTAACAGTCCTCTGAAGGTAGATTATCTGCAGAAGATTACTAATCAAATGTATTTAGATTAATCTAAAATTAACATAATGTGAGAAAGCTGCCAACAAAGATCTTTCTAACTAGGCCAAACAGATCTTCAGAGGCATACAATAATCTATCCTTTCTCTAGAAATTTTACTTTAACTCTTGCCATTTTGCAGATTTTTGATCATAGATTGCTGATAGAAGATCTGCAAATTGAGGATATTTACCTAAGCTATACTCATGTATATTTTTGTTCAACACAGAATTATTCAAGTCTTAGGACTCATACAGACTGTATTGATCAAACTGTCTTGAGTTTGTTTATACCAACTAGTATTTCAGGTAAAATCTAATCTTTACCCTTCTAGACATTCAGGAGCTCTTCTACTGGATCTTCCTGGAATCTAAAATACAACCCAATATTAGATATACCACCCACTTGAAGTTGGAATGAATTTTATGAGAACAAAATACTTCTATAAAAGTAGTAATGCTGGCAACAGAAATAATGACATGAAAAGTGTTGTAGCTCATATTAAAATATCTCCCAAAGTCTCTTCTGTTTTGATGTGAATCTTCTGGAAAATAATTTGATCATGGGAAGTGCTACATCCATGAATAGTGTAATTCACTGATGAGTTTGTAGCTGAATGTGCTGTTAGAAAGGTGGAGCCTGATTGGAGGAGGTAGGTTACTTGAGTGTGAACTGAACGGGTGAGCTCTTGTCTTGTTCTTCACTTCTCATTCTGTGCTTTCTGACTCTCAATATATTTCCGCTATTATGCTCTTCTTTTTCTGCTTGGAGCCACCTAACTGCACAGGACCTAAACTCTCTGAAACTGTGAACCCAGTAAACATCTCCTCTTTTAATGAGTGTCAGGTTAAAATTGGAGAAATAGAAGGGCTGCAAGGTCAGCCAACATTTTAGCCCAAGCCTTTCAAGGTCAGTGAAGATTCACGACATAGGAGAACCTGTACTGTAACATCATGGAACTCAGTTGTGTCCCAAATTTTCTGATAAAGGAGATTATGGAGCCACAGAGCAATGCAATCCATGATCTATAGTGTGCCTAAAGAGGGTCACATGGAGCGAAAACTTTCTCATAGGCTTTCACAGAGAGAAAATTGGTCAATCAATGGCCATGACTCATCCACATAGTTTACACTGACAAAGGATCTACAACGTGCTGTACAGGGTTACAGGATAAACCCTGCGGGAAATTGACTGACCCTATCAGATACAAAAGTTGCATTTCTTGTTACATAGGTCTTTCCTTATCTTGGTCTTAACCATCCAGTAGAAAAGTTTAAAAACGAGTAAAGTAAAGCGATATTAATATGCTGCGCTGTAAAAGGCTCTAGTCAACAACTTCTTGTGGACTGCTGGACTGTGTTGGAGTGCTTTGCTGAATTCAAGCACCTGTAATAATTGAATGAAAATAGAATATGCATCTCTGACAGGACTAAACAAAAAAATGGGGATACAAAGGAAGGACCATTCTGTATTTATATATACAGAAGAGTTAGAATAAATATGCAGCTACTTTCATGTAATTCTATGAGAAGAAAGATTTGCACTAAAAGTGTTTGGACAGGATATCCTGTCTGCTTCTTGTACTATAGATAATCAACAGGAAGATAACAATATAAAATGTATTAATTATTGAAACTGTACTATAAATTACTTTTAAAAATGATAGGCATACAGCTACCTTCTCTTAATTCAATGAATAGAAGAATCTGCTCAAATAGTGTTTGCAAATAGGATATCATGTCTGCACCTTGTACAACAAATAAAGACTAAGAAAACAATATGGAATGCAGTAATTATTCAATTTGTTCTGCTAATTTGATTTGAAACTGTCTCATTGCTATTTATTCTTCAATAGAATTAAGGGAAAAATAGTGTCAGGTATTTTGTCCCAGTAACACAAAATCTGACTAATCTAAAAAGTAATGATTCCAGGAGCAGAGTTGTTGTTGTGAATATACTTAATCATTTGATTTACAAATCCTTTGAACTGATTTTTTCTTTCTTGCAGGAAACATTTGGAAATTTTTGGAGAAGTTGTTTTTTTTTGTTTTTTTTTTTTTTTTATTGAAGTACAAATATCCATGAGATAGTTTTAAGACACCTTAACAGGACAAATTGAATAAATTAATACATTGAAAACTGTTTTCATAATGTCTTGGTTTCGTACAAGGTACATATATGATATTATACTTACAGACAGTATTATAGTCGATTTCTCTTATCAGTAAATTAAAAGAGTGTAGCTGTTTACGTATCTTATTTTATACCTTTTATATCTTTTTGTTTGTTTGTTTGTTTTTTTCCTAGAACCTTTAATCCTGACATTGCTAAAATTGCACCATGAATCAATCAGATACTCTGGATTAAGCCACTTCTGACCAAGCCCCACCCATTACTGCTCGGGACCTTGACAGGACATCTAGACCCACGCCATAACATTCCACCTCTCTCTCCCAAAGACTTAGATGCACCCTTTTATACAAAAGGCATTTAGTCCATCTCCAAGAATTGCCTGTCTTAACAGTTTCACAATTGCTGAAATATCCAAGTTCAAAGTGTCCTCTGAGATTTAAGGCAAATTCTTATCTGTGAGCCCCTGTACAAATGAAAAGAAAGTTAAGCACTTCTAACATACAATAGCACAAGATAGACATTTCCATTTCAAAAGGTACAAAAGAGGGGGATTGAAAGGAATGGGACCAAAACAAGTCCAAAATCTGGCAAGGTAAACAGTAAGTCCTGTAGTTCTATGCCCAGCATCAGAGGCAATTTGTGGCAAGATGTGCACTGCAAAGGCTTTACACAGCAACACCGCTGTGGCACCTCTGGACGTGGTAGCTCCCATGGCTTCTCTCTTGACCCAACTCTGCTCTGTCCTCATAATTTTCCTCACACAATGCACATTCCTGGTTTATCCAAACTTTTGGGGTCTCCACACTGCTTTCGTACAAGCACACTGCCCGGCCTCTCAGGTCTTATTAAATCTGGGTGGAAGACTTTCTGATAATTCTTGAATTCTTCGTGCATCTAAATCCAAAACTGCACGGATGACCCAAATTCTTCTACCAGTTGAGGCAGTAGCGAAGCTTCCTTCTGTCTTGGCCATGGGGATTGAGGGCCTATGAAGCAAATCCTGAAGGAGAACTTCCATAGGCCACTAGCATTCTGGAACTTGGTGATTTGGGTCTCTATTCTCCAAGCAAAGTCTTCAACCTTTCCAATTCTGAGGCTGCAAAGAGTGGAGTCCTTCTGGTTCTTGTGGTATCCTCAGGCCATGTTTTCTATTCTCTTGTTCCTTCTAAGCAATCAGGATTTCTGCTCTGTCTTTGCAGTCCACAGCTTTACTGTTGCTTCCTTTCTGACCAAACCAACAATGTTTGAAACAGTGCTGCTGGAATTTTTGCTCTTAATTCTTAACCTGGATCTGAATAAAAGACCCCAGTAGTAGCCATGCCCTTGCCACAAGGTTAGACTGTCTTGAATATTAATTAGTCCAGTGCCCTTAGCCTCAGGCAAAGTCTCTGTATAAGAGCGAAATGCAGACAAACTTTCTGCCAAGCATTGACACACATTGTCTGGAGTCCAACAGCTAATGCAATCCTTTCTAGAAGAAAATACCCAAGCCTGGTCTTTACTGACATCATTTCTACCATCATACAAGTCTTCTGAGAGCTGACAAAAGTCTCCCATCAAGTACAGTTCAAGGTGCTCCAGGTCTACTTTTTCAGCTGGCATCTCAGAACCTTTCCAAATTCTTCCCACAAATCAGACCAAAGGCTGCTGAGATAGATGGTCAGGTACAGACAAAGCAAGGATCCCACTTCTCTGGTACCAATTTCTGTAGTTCCTTGGTCAGTCATGATTGGAATCTTTTGTAAGCCTCTATAACTTAGAGAAGACATTCAATAACTATTCATTGATTAATTATATAGAAGTTTGGACTATTACTAGTAACAAATACCTTACTGATGAAATATCTTCTAGTGTAGAACTTCCTAGAATTTGATGCTTAGAATATAGTTTTATGGAATACTCATAAATACTTAATGGAAGAGAGGTAAAATAAAACAATTTCTTTGCTCTAAGTTT
>PVKA01017759.1:0-45126 GCA_004027165.1 Ctenomys sociabilis | reverse complement strand
GGGGGGGCCGTGCGAGGGGGGAGCGGGGGCAGGGCGGCGGCGGGGGGCGCCCGAGCGTGGGGGCGCGGGCAGAGCGCTCGCGGCCGGCCGGCGCGGGCCCGCCGGGGTTAAGGCAGGCGCGGCGGTCTGGAGCTCCGCCCCCGCGCACCTGGCGCTCGCGGTCCGCCGCCCCGCGCGGCCTGGGAGGGGCTGGCGGAGCGCGCGGGAGAATGTGACAAGTGCCGCGCGGCGGGCGCCGGAGAGGCCGCGCGCACCTGTGCCTGCCCGTCTCGCGCCGCCCGCCGCCTGCCGCCGCTCGGCCGCGCGCACCGCCGTCCGCCGCCGCCTCGTGCGCCGGGAACATGACTTCTGCCTTCAAGCTGGACTTCCTCCCGGACATGATGGTGGAGGGTCGCCTGCTCGGTCCCGACAGAATGTGAGTGCGGCCGAGCCCGGCGAGCAGCGCGGGGCGCGGGGCCGGCGCGGGCGCGGGCGCGGGCGCGGGCGCGGGTGCGGGTGCGGGCGCGGGCCGGCCGGGGCGGGGCGGGGCGGCGCGGCGGGGCGGGGCGGGACCGCGCGCGGGAGGCCGCGCCGGGAACGCGGCCGCCGGAGCCTCGCGCCCGCGCCCGTGCCCAGGTCCCTTTTCCTCCCCAGTTAGCCCTGGTCTGATTTGGCGTTCGCAAAAATTCCTTGTTTGAAGTGGGAGCAGAGGAGAGAGGAGGGAGGGAGGGAAGGAGAAGAATGATAATTATAAAGCGCTAAACTAGCCAGGTGTACTCTGTTGCAGAAATTAGAGGTAATTTTTATGTAATCACGATGGTTTGTCTGGTATATAGTCTGTAATTTTATAATTAATGCGATTCTGGTGGTTCTACGTGTCGTCAAACTAGGGTAGGGAGGTTACTGGAACAAGTAGAGAGCTGGGATTCCGAAGCAATGGAAAGTATGGCTAGTTTTTATCTGGCTCGTTAGTCTTGATAAGGAAGTTTCTCTGATTAGCTCAGGGACTGTCAAGTCAGTAGGATCTACGTGTTTCATGCATGTTATGTAAAGGAAATCCAGAAAAGTGAGACGGCAAGATGGGTCCTTTTAAGACACGGAATGTATAAAATTCTCTCTGAGATGATTAGTGGATGTAGCCTGCAATTAAACTAGTGAGAAAAAAAAAAATTAAAGAAAGACTGCTGTCCAAAGAGCACAGGCAAAACATTTTTTTTTTTTTTTCTATTCTACCCACTGAAAGACTTAACATCCATAAGCTTCCTGGCACCTTATGGCACTCTTGGAAGTGTTTGAGCCATTCTGAGCTTTATGATCCATTTCCCTGGCAAATAACTTTCCCCAGTGATGCTGGATTCTTTTCTAGTGAGTTCAGTGTTACGAGATCGCGATTCTTGAACAACTCCGTTGTGGCCAATTATTCAAACCCTTAAAAAAAATAGTGGGTGAGAGGGATGATTGAATCTGTTAAATGTGAATTGTCCTTTCAGTTCACATAAAGGCTGTTCTCTTGCTTGAATACCACCGTCGGGTTCACTGTTTCAACTGAGATAATCAGATAGCATAAATTAAAATATTGTATTTCCTTTTGGCACTTTTCTCTGAGAAATTAATCTGGATGAGTAATATTCCCGTGATATTTCCGAGATCTCTGTCATGACCTCCTCTTACAATGTGTCCCTGTACAGACTTATTTTCACATTAGCTAGTTTGAGGGGTTTTTTTTTTTTTTTGTGTGTGTGTGTTTGCTCCTCTATGTGTTAAGAGTGTCGGCGCTGAATCAAAGTAGATGGGTGGTGATTTTGAATTTATGTTCACCTGCTACTTAAGTGACCTTCATATATCCAACTAATGAGCACTCTGAATTTAAGGCATTAATGACCTCTGAAAGATGCAGTCTCTTATCAATTAAATTATGAATTACGAAAATTTAATTTATCCTTTTCATTTGGTAGATGAATGTGGTTTGTTCAGACTTCTTGCCCTGAATAGAGCCTTTGTATCTTAGCCATAGAGTTTCCTATGCAAATCCTAGTATAACTTCTACCCCACTTCGATTCCAAATGTTAGTCGTTTTCAAATGATGGCCTTTGGAATCAAACCGAGATCGTATTCAGGGCTTGTCATCTATTGCTTCATTGAACTAAAAAACAAAGAAGTTGTGTAAATAATTTTAATATTTGTTTCCAAGATGACTATTGTCTGTTTCGATAGCCCTTAAAACGTTTTCAAAATAGCTTGTAATTTGTTCATATTAAAGATTGTATTTGGGGGTAGAAGTATATAAGAAATATAACTTGAAAATACTTGAAACTCACCTAGGCATTGTATTTTATTGCCATACTTATACAGTTGAGAAAGTATCTGTGGATTTACTGTTTTGGGGACTGGTTGTCATGTATGGTATATTACCATTGCACTAAATTGCAGTCTGCTGGATATTGGCCTATTCCTGAAAGCAACTTAAAGTATAAGGGCTTTTCTAGTGTTGATTTTCTAAAGCAGTAGAACACATTTCCAATGACTTTCCCCACAAGAATATATTAGATAAGTTTGCGAGATGTAATATGTTTGAGTCCTCCAGGCAGATGAACAAATAGCTTTTGAGATGAATTATTATGCTTGATGGCCCCTGGAGCCATCCAGTTTTTAAAGAGCCCAAATCAGCTCTGTAGTGGGACAGATTTGCTTTAATATATGCTTCAGTCGGGGGAGGGTAGCATTCAATACCACAGCTGTAGTTGGAAAGGGACATTTCCAAACATCACTTTTAGTAGGCACAATCTAAATGGGAACTTTCATCTCCCCTTAATTCTATTTTAAACTGAGGCAATTGACTTTAGATCGAAGGCTGAGATTCAGCTTTTAAAAAAATGATCATACATACAGAGTTTCTGAATCTTTTTGTATTTTTAGACAACTAAGAAATAGTGTCTTAGAAATAAATTGCAAATGAAAAAGTGAATGAATGCACCTCATAAAATATTAGTTTAGACTGTGTCTGTGGAATAAATTCTGCTGAATATCTATATTTAGAATAATTATGGATAAATTGAAATGAATTTTAGGGTTTTTTTACAGTTGGTAAATAACATTTAAAATGAGAAAAGTTGGTCTTATAGTAAATTTATCAAATTGTTGAGTAACTGGCTAAATGTTTATCAGCATATCATTAAGCTGAAAAATGGGCCCAGTGACATCATTGTTAAAGTTGAAAAGAACTTTAGAAATTATTTCATCAAACCTCTTTTTATAGATTAAGAAATAATTAGAGGAGCAATGTGACTAGTCTAAGAAGAAAAATTATAATGATAACACAGGAGTCCTTTCTTGTGTACCTACCATGTGCCAGGATGTTTTATTTACAGGCTAATTTTCATGGTGAATGTATAGGGTATTACATTTTACAGATAATGCCTGGAGAACTTGCACATACAACACAGGGAGTAAATAGCAGAGCTGCGTTTTTCCTGTAGTATATGTGTGATGTATGGAAATATATATTTATGTGCCAAAGGAGAGAAAAAAGTAAATTGAAAAGTATCTGATAGATTTTTATGAATTCAGAAAACTAAAATTGTCCCACAATGAGAATAACTGAATATTAAAAGAAATATATATCACCTATTTAGGATTGATATTTATAGAGTATCATTTTATGCTCTAATTAGATTTGAATTCAATTATTTTTGGTGTATAACAGCAATATGAAGATTGACAGCGGTAACCCCCCAATATAGCTTTAAAGTTTACATAGAAAATCAAATTACAAATAATATATCCAGATAACTGATTCTTATGGCCAGTTTCATGATAACCATAGAAGGAAATTAAAATGAGAAAGCAACAAAAATGCTATGTATATGGTTCTCCAAGGAAATTTTTAAAAACATTTTTTTTCAGGTGAGATTTCTCAGTTAATAGCACACATTTTTTTTTTTAAATATTAGTATATGTAATAGTACACATTTTAGTATTTGGTGCTTTCTGAGACCAGAAATTTATCCCACATTGGCATTTTTAGAACATGACTATTATCTTTGATCTGGGCAAAGGTATTATTTTAGATGTTAAGTCTTGCTATTTAATTGTAATGTGCTGGATTAGGATTACTTTGGCATCTGTTGATAAGATCCAGTGCACTGAGGAAACAAGTACTACCTTGAAAGACAAAATAAAAAGAAGGTAGGGTTTTCAGACACGGACCTAGTAATTAAGATTTTATGGGATCATTTACAATGTTTTCTACTCCAGAATGTTTTTCAATTTCCCTTAACAGCTATACCAGTACTATATTTGGCCTCTGAAGATTGCATTTTTTAAATAAGTTCCCCCAAGTTATAATGTCTTTTTACCCTTTACTTGTGATTTTGTTTCTTAAAAGTTTTATTCACTTGTCATAAAAAGATATGTAATGTTTTGGCATCTAAAATAATTTGATGCACTTGAGTGTAGCCCATATGATCTAGCTATTGTGAGAAATTAAAGGAAAAATATATATATATACACATGAGACAAAATGTCGTAGCAAAATCAGATGGAATATGATGTCATTGTTGAATTAAATAAACCAGCCCCCTCATAAATGTTAATACTGTAAAGCATCCCTTATCTTATTTGCATTTAAATTGAAAATGTTATACTTTCAACATATTTAAGGCAGCTAAATTAGTAATATGTTTACTTTCAACACAGAAGTTTTCCTAAATAAAGTCATTATTTCCAGTTTAGCATATTACTATTAGAGGGTTTTGTCTCTTTAGGGGAGAGTCATGTTTTTGGTTCTTGTTTGTGGATTAGGACTTCACAAAGGGTTAGGTATTTCTCAGCGTAACATTTACTTTGCAAAACTGCAGAAAGAAGGGTTTAGAAATCACTAATGATTTCCGGTTCATTAGCACCTACAAGTTCTCATGCCACCCTGTTTGTTTCCAGTATCAAGGAAGTACCAAGTAACATAATGAAGCCAGCATCAGTAGTGTGCTACTTGTGTAGCAGTGCAGAAAATGTATTTTTAATTTTTCCTTAAGAAAAAGTGCTTGCTAAACCTAAGAGAAATGGAGCTGCACATTCCTGGAAAAACCTATGTGGGAAACAAAAACTAATTAGAGCAGTAAATGTGATACTCTCAGGTAATTGTAAAATAATTATGCCCCTTTAGCATCATCACTGTTTAATTGTGCCATCCTATGTCCTCATTCTCTGAATCCAGATGTGAAGGGATGGAAACCTTCCCCCTCTCCTGGGAATGTCTTTTTCATTTAGTGTGAGCTTTAGACTCCTCCTAAAGGACTTCTAAAAGAAAGGGGGAAACAGGGAGTTTTTGAGTAGCTTCACTCTCCCTATTTGTTCTAAATCATGACAGAAAGTGATTACTTGAACCATTTTTATAGGAATACACTTCCAGTTATCCACTTGAAATGCTTTTTGGGAGCATATTTGAGATTTACAGTTTTGCAGTGCCAACATGAAGTCTTATGAATGATTTCTGTTATGAACTGCAGATTATATATTATGTTCAGATACTGCAAATGATGTTTCCATATCACCTGATAATTTAAAATGTAGTGCTAATAAATATGGAATCACATGGCTTTCAAAATGGCATATGAGTGCAAATTCAGATTTTGATAAAATTTTAATTACTCCATTTGAATAAATACCTCATAGCCAACTTATCAGCAAATTATTAGGCATACCTTTTTTCTCCTAAAGGTTTATGTAAATTAAGTTTAGGCTAAAATACATTTCATTCTATAATTTTCTTCCAAGCTTGTAGTCCAGGCTTCAAGTCTAATTTCAAATAAAGAAATCTATTCTGAAAACGTCTTGGTTGAAAACATCTGTGTGCCCTTTAGGTCAGCAACAGGCTAAGACTGACCCATCTAGATAACCAGTTGGCCAGGATTCCTTTCATAGTGCTAGTGCTTTAAAAATAGGATACGAGTAATGTTTTGATTTTATGTTTAAACAATTAAAGAAGTTCAAGAGGTTTGTTTTTCGGTTACACTACTTGGCTCTTTCTATAATCCTGGAAATGGAAGTTTCCCCAACTCTCGAGGTGCTTTATCTGATATTTACAAGCTCAAGCCAGACTGAAGACTTCCTACTTTCACAGAACAAGATGATGACTCAACACTCAGAATGCAATTAACTTCAGCTGATTTATTTGACATTTGACATAACTTTTAGACAGTTTAAAATTTTTGTAGTACCATCCAGTGTACACCTAAAATCCCTAATTCTGTGATTTTTATTCTGAAAGGTTTGAACTTGAGACCTTGTACTTGCAAGCAGGCACTTATGCCACTGAGCTATCTCCCTAGCACACATGAAAGGCTTGATTTTCATACTCTTTGTTTTTAGGCTCATTAATCATTTAAGATGATAATTTTATGTCCTTTTCCATGAATTATGCCTTTGCTTGTCCTGGTCTTTCTCTGTAGCAGACTTACAATGCTTACATTGGGTTTATCTGACATATAGAAAATCAGTTTCAGCTAGAAGAGCAAAGTATTTTGTTTTCTCCCTGGCAGTGATCAGAAGGCATGGGTGTGTGTGTTTGTGTGTGTGTGTGTGTGTGCTGTGTACAAATTCATATTTAAAGGAATCTATCTTATTTCTTAATGTTCTTTGGTTATGAAAGTTATAAAGTTGCAGTATGATATAGCACAGATTACCATTATAGCTAAGGAGTTAAAGATTTCAGAAGTTTTCACATCTTGACCCACTGTATACTGTAAATTATTAAGGTAGAGAAAAGGTTTCAGGACTGTGTTTCAATTCTTTTTTGCATAGAATTTCAGATCAGCTTCTCTTAAATTGGAAAAAGTTCACTTGTCACATCTTACTGGTGGAGGACTGAGACCCTACCTGGTTCAGTGGCTTTTCTCCTTGCTGCAAAGTTTTGAGTCCTTAGCCATTTTTTTTTTTCAGTTGTAGTTGAGATATTTCTTCTCTCAAAATCTTTTAGAGTAGGAAGGGGAAAAGAATCTCTGTAGATAAATCTAGACAGTAGGTCCTAAGCTGTTGCTTTCCTTTCCTGTGGGTACAAATGACACAGCTATATTTGGCTGTGCTGCAGCTATGTTTGACTTCTCAAAATTATCACCAGGAGGCCTCCAACTGCAGTTATTCAGTTCAGTCAATGCTGGTAACATCTTTGCACATGACTCCTATTGTCCACCCAACCATCCTTTCTCAATGTCAGGATTTAGAGATAACATAGGAGTCTTTTGAGAAGCCTGAATGCTGTTGACTGCTGTGGGCATCTCTCTCAAAGAAATTTCTTAATCTTTTTTTTTTTTTTTTTTGTCTTTTTGAGACAGGGTCTCACTATGCAGTTCAGGCTGGCCCTAAGCTCACTCCGTAGCTCAGGCTGGTCTCGAACTCACAACAATCCTCCTGCCTCCGCCTCCCGAGTGCTGGGATTACAGGCATGCGCCACCATGCCCGGCCCTCTTAATCTTAAGTCTGTTTTTTATTGCATCATAATATGATCTATCACGATTCTTCTTCCTTTTCACAACAAAGTCATATTTTTGTATTGTCCTGACTTACTTGTTCCTCCTTTTTTATGTTTAGATGTCAAAAAGTTGCTCCCAGCATCCATTGGTGGACATTACATCTTCCTCCTTGGTTTTACTATACAGCATTTCAATGCATTTTCACTGACTTCTGATATCTTATAAGCTCCTGACACAGATAATGTGTTGGAGAGGAGACCAAGAGACAAATTCATTTTTTTCCTTGATTGGCACTTGGCACAGAATTTACTTTTCTCTAGGGAAGAATTTGGAAGATGGTTTCCATACAAAAATCATTTCAATTCCACTGGCTGTTTGTGGGCTTTAGTTTTTAGACAGAAGTAACTTCCTCTTTGGTACTTGCCCTGGATGTAATTGAGTGGAATCTGTAGAGACACTAGAGTCTCTAAGCAGCAGAGTGGAACATGTCACAGCTAGACGTCACTTATAGGCAGCTGCCTCAGTCACACTCTTCTTGTGACTTCTGATTTGTTTCATGCCTCTTTCTTTAAGTCTAAGTTGATTTGTTAAGGTTCCCCATCTAGGACATAAGGATAATGTACTTTTTTTTTTTTTTTTTTTTTTTGGTGGTGGTACCAGGGATTGAACTCAAGACCTTGGCATTTGCCAGGCAGGCGCTTAAGCCTCTGAGCTATATCCCTGGCCCATTTTACTTATCCCATAGTATTATTGTGAGACTAATATTGGATAAGGCATGACAACATAAATGTTTTATAGTCTCATAGCACTTAACTTGACCAATACTTTGCCTATGTTTCCTGGGAGAATCAAATGTAATGGAGCTTCATTATAGCTAACCAGTTAATGTTTCCTGCCTCAGACATTTATGCTTTAAAGTCTCAAGCAAACATTTGAGAAGCAGTATTGCTCCTCCTGTCAACTTTCAGAAAATGCTGTGTCCTCAGGACAGCAGGACCAAGACTATTTTTTCTTTTTCTTTCCTCTTTTGGCAGGATGATTGAGAAAATAAGATGCAGTTCATAGTCCAACTGTGAACTTTGGTCGGATGTTGCATTTTGGGATGGGGTGAAGCAAAAGCAATGTCTCCATTCAGTATCCCCAGTTGTGCATTGTGAAAAGCCCATTTCTACATCTATTAACATAGATTTTGATTCTCTTATGGGAATAGAATTGGTCACACAATATAATGGCTGGTTCTCACATAATGAGGATCCTACCCTAGCAGAAATCCAGCTGTTAAGGCAAAAGTTTTAACGATATGAATGTGGAGGGACACTATTGTAGACCCAGCAGCCTAATGGCCTCATTAGGTCCTTGAGCCACAGAATACCTGCAGAGAGTATGTGAGTCTGGAGAATTGCTTTGTGATGTGACATAGGGCAAGACAGTGAGCATCATGTGTTTCTTATCTTCATCATCTAAGTATTGCCAGCTGTAGGATGGATCCTAGTTATTCTCTTTTTGTTCTTAATAAGGCACATCCTCCTCCTGCCAAAGCTGATAGGCTCCTTAGAATCTGGAGAGATCAGAGTAGCAGTATAGTGTGCAGCTTTACTCATAATGCTATATCAGATGTGATAAGATTGAGTTTGGAAGCCTAAAGCCTAGTGTTTGAGTCCATTAATTGAGGAATTTTCTCTAGATGGGCTGGGAAATACTTGATACTCACTGAGGCTAAGAGTGTGAAATTACTTGAGAAATTCTCCAGGTGGTGAATGTGACCTCCAAAACTCATAATCCTTTTCCTCAGAGAACAGAGCACTATGCATAGGGGTGAACCAGGGATGGACTTGGCTACAGACAGAGGGGACTTTAGCAATATCAGCAATTACTGTTGTTGCTAGGTTTGTTGGGAAGGGAAAACTAGATCTGTGGCCAAAAGCTGGCCAAGTCTTTAGAGAAATGGGCCAGCTGCACAGATACTACAAATGTTTCTGTACAAAATAATTGGTACATTGTAATCAACACATTTTATCTGTGGCAAAGAAGTCTAATTATCCTTATAGGCAGATTTTCTACTGGGCCAAGATTTTGTGACCAGTTATTGTGAAAAGTAATCAAAATTGGATTATTGCCAGCCAAAGAAGTTGCATTATAGTCACAATGTTATTTTGTCTCTGTCTTATTTTTCAGATCTCTCAGGACTTGATACTTTTGATCCAAATTTATTTCTACTTCTCTATTCAATAAAATAATTATGCAGACCCGACAACCAAAATATTTCCTAACATCAACAAAACTAATTCTTTGACAATCATACTTGCTATTAGTGTGTTTCTTTTAATTCGGATCATTAACACTTTAAGGGATGCGACCACTGTGTAGATAATATTCTGAAGTATTTTATTATCTTTGTTCTAGATTAAAGATACACCAGGGGCTAGCCAGTAGCTAAGAAATTTATATCAATAATCTTTAGAAAAATTTTGTAAAAGAGGTTGTCATTCATATTTTTCAAATGAGACCCTCAAGATGACATTCTATAAACTGATGATTCTGCAACCCTGAGCTTATACCTCTTCCAGATATCTACAAAGCCTGAAGTCATTCTTCTGTGTCTTCCTACAGTTTTACCTAAAATGTTTATAAGTCTTTTGAGAGGTTTTTTTACATTTAGCTGAATGTAAACATGCAGTATAGTTTCTTACCAGTGACTCTGCAATCTTCTGCTTTTTCACAGCATTTACTTTTTCTCAGTTTTCATTTCTTTTTCATAGCTTCTTTGATTTCTGAGTCTAGAAGGCAAGAGTGTTTTAGGAGATATGTCAATGGAAGGGGAACCAAAATGGTGTTAAGGTCCCTTAATGCCTAAGGCAGATTTTCACTTACTGAAAAAACCAATTAACATTGAATGCTAAAGAGGTTACTTATCCCCCATTCATAATAGTAGTATATTTTATGAAGAGATTTCTTTTGAGAAGTTCAATAGACATCTGGCATCTTCCTCATTTATTCTCACAGCTTATTTTTGTTTTTTTGCTCTGGGGATTGAACTCAGGAACTCGTGCTTGCCAGGCAGATACTTATGCTGCTGAACTGTATCCCTGGCCCTAATCTCAACTTCTTAATTTTTAGCAAAATCTTTAGGTGAATACAGGGATGCTTATAATCTATACTATGCCTTCTGGAGAATTAGGTAAGTCACCTCATAGAGTAGATGACTTTATGCAACATCCTTTTATTTTCTTCTTCTTTAGTGGTTTACATAAGCAGACAGTATAATAAATGATACCAGCTGAATAGCTCAGTGGATTAAAACGCCTGTTTAGGCTGACATAGGGGCCAGGGATTCGATCCTCAGCCTGCTGTGCTGGCCTCACCCCCAGGGCACGCTAAGCTGGCAGTTGAGACTGTGTGGTGGCACATGCCTGCAATCTTAGCTCCTGGGAGGCTGAACACAGGTGGATCACTATGAGTCTGATATACATAGTAAGCCCCTGTACACCCTGTACTAAAATATAAATAAATAAGAATAAATGATCCCCTAAGTGAGGTGCAAATGGGTTGTAGGATTGACAGTTATGACCTACTCATACATGGTAGCTGATCCACTTTTAACTGTCACATCCCTTTCAGCTTCTGCATAGCTTTTGCTCAGGTGCACAAATGTTTGATAGGATCATTGGTTTTCAGCAAATCATACATTTCTGCCTTATGTAGATATCCATTGTAAAGGAAGGGATAATAGAAAAGTTGAAGTAGAATAGTAGAATTCTTACAGGGGTTAGTCTAACACATAATTTCATAACAGATATTAGCATGTAGAAATGGCTTTACTCTCGGCAGAAGACAAATGCTATAACCTAACAGTATGTGATTTGAGTTTTCATGTTCTGTGTGCTTATGGTATTCTTGCTACTGATGCAGACATTATCCATAATTATATTTTCAAGTGACTGAAAATTGCAGGCTTCATTGAACAAAAATACAGCCAAAGAATGGGATATATATCCACTCCACCCTCGTTATAAGGCTTTCAGAAATCGGACTAAAGCCCAATACCTTAGTCAACTACATGATACCAAGTCTATTCTTTGATGTTTGAACACTTTGTCAAAATGCTGGGTTCCCAATGATGATCATATAATTGGAGGAAAATGCTATTACTCTTCTTGCATTTTTGCTCCATTGTTATCTGAATCATAGTAGTATCTCCTCTGACAAATCCTCTGTTTCCAGGACATATAATAAGAAACAACAATTTGATTTAAATCTAAGTGACTGAAATGAAGGACAAAGTTGAAAAAGTTGGTTGAGTTGAGGACATCACTGCCTTCAAGAGGCAGATGCAATTGCATCCCTGTGATAAGATGCTGTCTTTACACCCCTAGCCACTTGCAGAGGACTGAATTGTAAGATTTTGTTCCAGTGAGGAACTGCTATGTCATGGACTCTCCCCTTGTCATGCTGTTGGACAGGAAAACACTTTGGCCAATTTTATTCTTTTAGACAGAAGATCCTACTTCTAATTTGAGTATGACCTTAACCCACTTGGAAGTTTAAAAAGAATTTGACATGCCATGGCTTATTTAATACTATATTGAAATAGAAAGTGTTCTCTAATTTTTGGATGGAAAATTAGAGGAAAAAGTTATGATGTCATAATTTTATTTGCATTTTAAGTTTATAGTCTCCAGTAGTAAACAGTATTTATCAGTGTCATAGCTCACATTTCAGGCCCTAGTACAGCCCAAACTTTGGGAATGTAAACCAAACAAAACCAGACCAAAATACCTGTTGTGAAGGCCTCACTGTGAAATAGAAGTGCAGTGAATACTTGACTAATGTTACTCAAAAAACACACAGACTATTGTCATCATAGAAATAAATATTAGCTATATTATGAATCATGCACAATTAAAATCCATTTCGGTCTATTGTGTATATAATGAATTGGGTATTTCCCAGTATGTATTATGTGCCACTTTTTCTAATATGTTTTATAGACTCTGATGTATGTTGGATCTCATAACATCAAGCACTCTAATATAAAGATTAACAGTTAGATTCAATGTTTTTAGTATTTCTGGAGCTAAAATAAGGTAACTTTGAGGTCTAGGGGAAAAGTCTGTTGAACATCACAGATAAGTGTCTCTGCAGTTTTAAAAATGTAAATAGGTTGTTGTAGCTTTGGAAGCAGTTCTGGGCAGTGAAAATTATGAAAGATTGTCTCCATAATATTATTGTCCAATTGTAAGATATAAGTAAGACAAATGCAACTTGTATATTTTATGAGTTCCCATTGTAAATTACAAATTCCTTCTTTAATGTCTAGGGCATGCTTTTTGACATTTTTTTTTTTTTTATCTCTAAGTGCCTGAGCTTTGGTAGCTTAGATTCTTAGCCAATCAGCAAAATTTGCTTTATGAAGTGTAATTAACCCAGAACCAAAGTAAATTAGCTTTTAAAGTTATCTAATTCTCAAGGTTTCTTATGTGCCTCCACAGTAGCAAATTGATTCCACTGTGGTCTTGTAAATACAGTGCCATTCAGAAAATACATGGCAGTTGTACAGTTTGTATAGTAGATTTAATAGTTAAAATTAAGCTGGACAATTGAGTTTGGGATTTAAGTCACAGCTGACCTATTTGGCTGAACTGTCAGTTGTTTTGTTGTCATGTGGAAACAACCTACACATTTGCTTACTTAAGTCTGTACTCTTTTTTGTACAGTGCCTGTACTGAATAAAAGCTGTTGGTTAATGTTAGGAATCATTCTTAGATATTCAAAGTCTAAGTTTCATAACAGACTAGATGTTTGTTGGCTAATTAGATGCTATAAAATGTTGTAAGGTGTAATAGCAGTTTTTAGATTATAATCGTTGCATACTGGGTTACTTTGAGCTCTAGTCTATGGCTGGTTTTTGTCTATTTTCCTTCAGTAAGACACTAGTTTAGAAAAAAAAAAAAGGATCTGCACTTTTGTGTTATTTCAAGCTATGTTAGATTAAATAACTCATTGGGATGTAAATATTTAACTGTTTTCATTTTCCAAAGACCTCCATTCCTCACTTTATAGCTCAGATAAGGAGTACATTACACTATTGCTGCATTATTTTTGCTACATCTAGAGATTCCTTAAAACATTTCATGGGGCTGAGGAGATGGCTCAGTACAATAAGCACTTGCCTGGCAAGCGCAAGGGCCTGAGTTCAATCCCTGGTTCCGAAAAAAAAAAAAAAAAATTCATGTATTTATTATCAAGTACAGGCCGGGCATGGTGGCAAGTACACTAGTGGAAGTGTCTCTTGGTGAAAAGGTGCATATACACTCATACTTTTGTGATCTTGCCCATTGAATTATAGAATCCAGTTAGCTTGTGGAGGCAGGAAATCAGCATTAATCAAAACAGGTGACACTGTAGCTCTTTTCTACTTGAAAAAATTACAAGAGTAAGTAGTGCCAGTCTCCATTAGGTCAGATTAGATTTGTGAATCTGGTATGATTCACAAAATTAATTTGCAAGCAGAAGAATAGATCTTTATATTGTGGATTCTTTTGCTCCCTGAACTTTCTTTAAAAGGGCTCTTTAATTTGACATCAGACTGAGAGAGTAAGTAGGCCCAGGAGAGCAAAAATAAGAAGATAGGATGGCAGAGGCTCAGTTGGCATTCCAGATGTGATCTACTTTTTTTTTCATGCATATGGTAGTCAAGATTGACTATGTGTCATGTTTTGCATGGATACCCCGAGTTTAAACCTATTGCTTTGGTGCCAACATTAATAATCATTTACTCTAGCAAGTGTCCCAATTTGGATGACAGATTCTTTGGCACCTTCTTTACACTGACCCTGTATCATTACCTTCCTTAATTATAAATGTGCATCAATTATTGACAATCTCTCTCTTTATATAGGAATAGCCCCAAACCCTTCTGCATAAGCATTCTCGAGTGATCAGAAGGAATTCCTAGACTCTCCCATCTGTTTCCCTATCTAGATCCTAGTGAAGGAAAAGCTACTCAAAATTTACCCAGCTTTTGTTTAGTGTTTCTAATGTGTTAGCACCCTGCTGGCTACTTGGGTTGTGGGCTCCTTATCATGTTTTTTTATCAACTAATCTTGTGCACTGGGAATTCTTGTATACTGCTATTTGTGAATGCCTTTCATGCAACACTTGGGATCAGTGTTGGAGGACCTAGACGTAAGTGGTTTCAAAGACTTTTTCATTCAGTTCAGTTAAATTCATAATATAATGTTTCTTTTTATTTTATTGAGAAACAAATACCAATAAGATAGTTTCAAAGCTGATTAATAGGACAGTTTCAATAGTTAATACTTGTACATTGTTATCTTCTTAGTGGTTATCCATATTACAAGATACAGACAGGATATCCTGTCCAAACACTATTAGTGCAAATCTTTCTTCTCACTGATTTAAGTGAAAGTAGGTGTGTATGTATGATAACTATACTGTATATTCAGATACAAAATGACCTTCCTTTGTGTCCCTTTTTTTTGTTTAGTCCTCCTGTCAGATACGAGTATTCAATTGGCATCTAAATACTATAGGTGTGTGAATTCAGCAAAACAATCCAACACAGTCCACATTTTAAAAATTTTTATCTCCATATTCTGTAGGGACTTAAAGTTTAACATATCAATACTTGATGGAAAATACCTATTCCTTGTTAAACCTAGGATGTTTGATACTCAGACAGATAGTGAAGTTACACCCAACTGCATATGTTGTAAGGTAATAATAAGCTTCTCTTCTGGAGGGTTAACAACCTAAGTGTGCAGACCAAAAGTTAAAGAAATGGAAGGGCTGCAAGGGCAGCCAACATTTTGGTCATAGCCTTTCAAGGTCAGTGAGGACTCAGGACATAAGACAACCTGCACTGTAACATCCTGGAACTCAGTTGTGTCCCAAATTTTCTGATCAAGGAGATTATGGGGCCACAGAGCAATGTGATCAATGATGTAGAATGTGCCTAAGGAGAGTCACATGGAGAGAAAACATTCTCTGAGGCTTTCACAGAAAGCAAACTGGTCAAGCAGTGGCCATGACTCATCCACATGACTGACAGGGACAAAGGATCTACAAACTGTGGTGCAGAATTTCAGGATAAATCCTGAGGGGACTTGACTGACCTTATCAGATATAAAAGTTACATTTCTTGTTATATAGGTCTTGCTTTATCTCAGTCTTAAGCATCCAGCAGAAAAGTATAAAAACAGTGTGTGTGTGTGTGTGTGTGTGTGTGCATAATATATATTATATATATAATATATATATATTATGTATATATAAAGTAAAACCATATTAATATGCTGAGCTGTGAAAGACTCAAGTCAACAAGTTCTGTGGATAACCTACTATAATTGTGGACTGCTGGACTTCGTTGGATATAACATTTCTTCATTCTGGAATGCTCAGGTACTTGTGATGACTTTCACCTCAGGTGTGATCACAGCCAGAAAATGATCTGCTTCTATTTTGTTCTCACACTGCCTATTGTGAAACAGAGGAGCTTGGCCAAGTTATAATGACTCCAGAGTGCTCAGGTATATTATTGAATTTTAATCTCTGGGATACTCTTCTGCTCTATGATGCTGTAAAAGTACTATTTCTCAGAGAGTGTTAGAATTTCAGAGGATTTTTGAAATATGTGTGTTTAAAATTGATTTCCTGATTTTTGCATTTATACCCAGCTGTTTGTTATTCAGTTCAGCCATCAGCATCTGAGTCTCAATGGACCGTGTAATGTGCAGCTGTAGCCAGATGTAATGCTTCCTCTCCCTAAATGTTTCTGTTAGAAGCTTAGAGAAGCAAGCTAAATGCTGCTGATAACTGTGTTGCCTGCATTAATTTACTCTCTGGAGCTATACAAATTCTGCTTGGCAGTTGTATTTCATGATCAACAAGCAGAGCAGTGTTTGTGATCTCCAACCCTGGTAGTAATGTTGGCACTGTGTATATCAAGTCTATCAGTATTGATATGAAAGGTACTTGTACAGCTAATTCAAACTGCAGGAAGCTGTCTGATATGCATACATAAGTAGTCTAGGAGCAAGCTTGTACTTAAGAAATATCAGCCAGAATTCAAATCATACCTTTGCCTAGCTTAACATAGGTCCATAAACTAGTCTCTTGGGCAGAAAGTTTCTTAGGAAAAATAATTTCAGGATCATTTCTCTTTAGCCTGAAGTCAAACTTTGATTCTAATTTGCATTTATTATTCAAATCTATGCTTCCTTTTGTATTTGTATGATGTATCATTGTTTAGAGGCTACATATTCTACTAAATTTAATTACTTCCCTTTCAGGCTTTAAATTGAGGGCAGCTTCTATTAATCGTTAATTACTTTCCTTCACCATTTACACAGTAAAGGTACAGTTACTAATTGAGGGTTTGTGCCGTATGATGACAAGAAGTTCTTTTAGCTTTGTATTTACCTTTCTATGTGTAACAATTTTTTTTCTCTAATCTTATCTTTTATTAAACATACAAGTAGACATTCAGCTGATAGGTGGGTTGGCCCTTTCCATGAACCAGTGGAATTTCATATCCTGTGTTGCCACCTGGTGGTGTCTTGCTCTTTTGGCCTCCTTGGACCAATCTCTGAAGGGAAGATGGTATGCCATTTCTAGTTTCATCCCATGTTCTTTTAGGATTCACAGATAGCCGTGTTCCTCTCTGGTCATTGTGGGAGGAAGTGTCAGTATGGGCTGGTGCTTTTTGTCTTCATGTCATTAATCTATATTGATTGTATGTCTTCTATATGTTCGGCAGTTTTTACTGTCTCCTAAAATTTCTTTACTTGATCTCTCTGACGTGATTCTTTTTCTTTTTTCTGATTATTTTTCATTCCTCCCAGGCCCTTACTCCTTCAGCCTCCTAACTATAGCCATTCTGCTTTACTTTTTGGTTCTTGGACTGTCTTTTTCGGCCTTCTTTTCACAGACCTTATATCCTTGGGTACCATGACGAGGCTGAAGGGAATTTTTTTTTCTAAAAAAAAAAAACACTAGTTTTCAACATTTGTCCTCTTCTTTTTATTTGGATACCTACTGATGAGCTGGCTTTCATCTCTTCAGGAGCCAGGGCTGAGTCGGTCATGATAGGTAACGGAGTCTGCTCAATGGCTGCCGTAGCCTGAAAGCTCTTGCACTGCTCAGTCTTGCTTCAGCAGTGTGTTATAAGGGTACTGCAGCTCACTGAGGGAGCTTACTGAAAGAACAGTCCAGGAGTTGTTTATTCATTAATTACACTCAGCATTTCACAAGAAGAAGGTACTTTATGGGCTAAGCTTGGGCTATATAGCTTGTTGCTGATATTTCAGTCACAACTTTGAAATGGGTTTACAGTGATACTATAACAGGGTAAAATAGATTTTTTAAAATTAGGGTTTTGTTTTGTTTTGTTTTAGAGAAACGCTGCTTCTCCAAGCTTCCTGAAGATGAGTGTAAATTGTTATACCCTCCATTTCTCCTAGGTCTGAACCAAAAGGAGTCTATACTTCCAGCCCTCTAGGCCAACACTAGTCTAACTCTACATTTGGAATTGTCTGGTTATTATTTTATACCGTCTGTGAATTGGAATATTTCTGTATAGGGTAGTGGAGGGGACTGGTGGCCCTTCCCAATCTGGCCAAAGTATAAATTAATTTTTGCCATTTTCATAAGTTTTTCTCATATTTAATTACTAGTGGGTAAATGAACTCAGGAATACAGAGAGCTAGGGCCCAGATTTAGCCTGACTGAGCCGCCCTGCTTGTGATAGTCATTTGGACATGATACTCTTAGGGCCATCATTCATGGCTGTTAAGCACTTTAAGCTAATGCCACTTGCCCTTTGCTGTTCCCAGGAAAATAGAAAGATAAATTTTTAGGAATCTGTGGACCCAAGATTTTGAAAACCCTGGTAGTTCTTACTAAAAATGTATGTCAGGCCTTGTCCTTCCTGTTCCTAATGTTTAGAAGATATTAGGAACCTTTTTGGGGCTTCCTCCTGAGTCATTCCAGGGACTTTTAAATCATTGTGAGAATTCTTCAAGAGTCAGTTTGTGTTTTAAGAAGTGTGAACCATTTGCTTGATGAGGAGCTTTTGAGTTTGGTTTTGTGGCCAAATTGTTTGGAAGAAACAGTAATAAGGTAGAGACTTGGAGTGTTAAGAGATCTCCGCTGTGATTTCCATGTTAATTGAAAGCATTTGGGATCAGTGCCTGCTAGAAACATTTTGTTTACCTGTAACTTAGAAAAAAATGATTTTATTTTGATATGGTATGGCTGAACTATCTGCCCAGCCCCCATCAGAAATTTTGAAATATTTCTCTGACCTACTCCCTCTGTTAACTGTGAGAAATCTGACTGAGGGTAGGGATTGCTCTAGATTGAAAGTGGATTGAAAGTGCCATAAAACTAGAACATAGTGCTTAAAGTAGGGGCTTCTTTGTCTCAAAAGATCTGACTGTGCTTATTCCATATTTGCCTGTATATATGGCTTATTCCTTTCCTGAGCTTTATAAATTTCTGTAGGCTTTCAAAAAATAATCAGATAAGTCTATTTTAAATTTATTGAAAACCTCTTGTTGGGAGATATTTTGAGTGTGAATAATAATTGATAATTGAAGTAGGAACTTGATTATCTGTTTTAAAGAGTAATTGTATTATCAAACAAGGAATAATTGCCTGTGACTTTTATACTTTCATACCATTTCCAATGGAGGAAGCCATAGGCACAAGAAATCCAATTACTTAGGTTGATGTTTTTTTCAATCCAGGTGACTTGGGTTGTACTATCTGTTGAGGTAAGGTGAGCAGGAACAAAAGGGTTAGCTTCCCCATTTTGCTTTGTTAGGCAAATGTTATCCGCAAAAGAAAAAAAAAAAAAATCAAAGAGCTTAAGGAGAACAAAATGTGTTGGTAATCTGTATTTTGGCTGTGACAAAGTAGTTGTTTCTTGAAGACTTCCCATTTTCAAAGTAAATTTAGTATCACTTCAGAAAATAAAATGTTTCAAATTATTTACCGATTATAGTGCATTAATAATGGGAGCACCTGGTTCACAGGCAAAGCAGGACAGAAGAAAGCTAAAAATTCTCTTGGCAATGCCAAGAAAGGAAAGGGTGGCATTTATGTATCTGATTGAGTCTTTACTCTGTTCTCTGTGTGAGTTGCCTTCAGGGATATGGAGATAATTCAAAACAAACATTAGCAAGACACTAGTGTTTTAGAGGAAAAACAAAATAGTTTCTCTATTTCATAAACACAGTCTTATGTTTACTGCTTGATAAGACCTTAATCTATGACATTTTCACATCTGATAAACTGCATCATATAATAAAAGTATTTTTAGTTTATAAAAACTTTGAAGCTATAATTTGAATGGAATTTAAATTATGGATGATCAAACTCTGAGTCACCAAGTTAAGCCTATTTTGTGTTGTTTCCTATCCAGCATCTTATTTTGTGGCAGTTATTAGGTGTGCTTGTCTGCTTGGTTACTCCCTTTTCCCTAGATATGATTTCACTTGTTGCTCTTTGCTTTGGCAAATATTTTGATGCTACCTGTGCACCAGTCATTGTTCATGGTGCTGGGAAGTCTGGCATCTTTAAAGTTATGTCCCCATCATAGAGAAGATAAGTTTTGCTCCCCCTTTTTTAAATGAGTTCTTGCAATCATTATATCCTTCTACCTTTTAGGATTTTCCTTTTTCCAAGACCGTATTAAAGTTTCTGTTTAGCTCCATCTCTCTAACAGATTGTTTTAACTGCTGTTGTCAGGCCTGCCACTTAGAGTATCTTAGTCTATGCAGACTACTGTTAACAAAGTGTAGTTGACTGAGTGGCCTAAACATTTCTCACTTTTCTGAAGGCTAAGAAGTTGAATATCAAGTAGCTACAGATTTTGCTTTTGTGTGTGTGCATGTGTGTATGTATGATGGTACTAGATTGAACATGTTTCACTTGTACTGAACTACATCCTCAAACCCTCTACCCCCTTTTTGTGGTATCAAGTGTTCACCGAGTCCCTGAGTTGCCCAGGCTGTGCTCAGGTTTGGAATCCTCCTGTCTCTGCCTCTGGGAGTGCTGGGATTACAGCCTTGTACTACCATACTCATCAAGGTTTGGCTCTTGATAAGTTCTCTCTTCCTGGTTTGCAGACAGCTGCCTTTCATCTGTAACCTTGCATGGAAGAGAAAGCTTTGATGTCCCTTCCTCTTATAAAAGAACTAATTCCACCATGAATACTTTATCTTGGTAACTTCTGCAAAACCTGATACCACTCAGAGGCCTCATCTACTTTCATATTGATGGTTGGGAGTTCAATATAGGCATTTGAGGATGTAAGGACACAAACTTTCCATCCTTAAAAAATAATGGTGATGTTAACATGTAGAATGAAATAATTTAGCCCCCTTCCTCCCCCACATACACACACACATGCACACACACACATATGCACACAGAGAAAGAGAGACAGAGAGAGAGCCAGAGAGAGAACCCTCCTAGTAGGAAAGTGATAAGATAACCTCAAGACACACCGCTATGAATATTGCTGTCTATAAACATGTGGCTTGGGATTTCTCTTCAGATTCTGAACAGCAGAGCTAGAAAAAGTTTCCAAGTCCTCTTGTGTGATGAAGCTGAAAAAATAAACATTAAAGGGCAGGAATAGTTGAGTTCAAGTTTATAACACTTCATGTTAACAATGACTGTATTTCTTAGTTACTTTGTCCACACATTTTAAATTTCTGCCCAGTCAAGATACATGAACTTTTATCATCTGGGTTTTCAGACCATTTTCTTTTATTTTTATCTTTTAATTTTGGCGGAACTGGGGATTGAACTCAGCCCTTGTACTCGCCAGGCAAGCGCTTATTCTACTGAGCTATCTCCTGGGCCCCTTTCAGACCATTTTCTGTGAAAATTGCCTTATTAGATATACCTTTATATATCCAATAAAGAAACATAAGTAAAAAGGCAAGATCCTTCCCATGCTGTTAACCTGGTTGGATAACCATTCCATCAAGACATAACCATTAATCCTTTAGGAATCAAATGTATCCTGGGGAGCTTATACTATATAAGCTAAAATATTTTATGTTTTTCCTATTAGGATTATTAGTATTTTTGTATTGGTACATCCCTAGCTTCTAGATTTTTTTGTCTGTATTTTAGATCTCATTCTTATGTATCTTGATTTTACTATATTGTGATCCACCCATTGGTGGCAGAGATGTGGTTAACTATGGGTAGAATTAGTATTGACTGGAGTGTTTGTGTTGAGCTATTTTTACATGATCAGAATTTTAGTCATAATATGAAATGACAGGAAAAATTGAGGTCTAGTGCTATGTTGGTATATCAGATTACCAGAAAACCAGATATTTGTTGTGGTAGAAACAAAAATTGTATTTCTTCCTTTTTCAATTTCCATTATATCTTCCTTAGTAGATGCTATGTATAATTTGGAGCTTTTAAACACCTAGTAGCATTGCTCTGTATTGAATAACTTCAAGTTGGTGTTCAAATAAAGGTTGAAGTTCTTAGGAATCAAGGGTCAGAGTAAAAGTTTAAATGAGAACACAGCTGGTGGATATGTTAGCCATCACCACCATTTAATGTTTCTAACTTCTGAATGTCAAAGTTGAAGAGCCAACCAGTTACTTTGCTGTCAGTGCTTATATATGCATATATTGGGCATAACAAACTTTACCTGTTTCAAGTCAGTCTTCTGATATCCCTGCCCTTCTTTACTCTCTTTCCCTAAATAATAACCAGCTTCTGAAGGCAAAACCTGATTTTCTCTGTCTGTCTGTCTTTGTCTGTACCTCTGACTCTGTCTCTTTCTGATAGCTGGTTGGTTCTGTGTTGAGCACATAATCATTCTTCCTCAGACCACTGATGTCTCACTGAGCTTATGCAAACAAGCATTTTGAGGGTGGGCTGCTCATCTGGCCCTCATCTCTTACCTGGACTTCAGACTTTGCTGTTGCTCTACTCTCTCTGATCCTCAGTGGCTTGTTTTCAAACTTCCAGGATTTTAAAAATTTCCTAAAGTTGTCTGGAGTGTTGCTCAGTGTTTAGGGTCTTGATTCGATCCTCAGGAACCCATTAGGCTCCTGTCACCTTTTCAAACCCTACAATATTGCTGCCTCCATTTTGCCCACCTTGCACTCTTTGCTTTTCTGTGGTGATGCCCATGCGGTTTTTCAGGTTCTCTGTTCCTGCTTTTCTCTCGGCTTGAGTCTCTTCTCTCCGCAGTTTGCACTGGATTGTACCTCACTCTAAAGGTTCTGCATGTATGTCACCTCACCCAAAGGCTGTCCCTCCCCACCACATAAAAAGTAGGTGCCCATCTCACTTTCTGTCTCCTTATTCTTTCATGATGTGTTGTTGTTTATTATCTGACAATGTATCATGTTCATTTTCTCTTTTCTCTACTGAGTTGTACACTCTGAGGGGCTTTATCACTTTGGTTTACCACTATATTTGCATTGTATGGAATATTACCTAGCTTGTAATAGGCAGTCAATAAATTACTGTTAAATGAACAGATATTTTGAGAGTTTTTTTTCTTTTTTGACAAAGTCTTCTTATGGCTGGTGTCAAATTCCTGGGTAAAGCAGTCCTGCCTTCCTTGACCTCCCAAGTAGGTGGGACCACACCCAGCTTAGATATTTTCTTTCTTTTTCCTGATATCTCTCAGTCTTTTTGATGTCAGCCTGTATTGGGTAAGATTTTAGTCTTTCATGCATTTTGCAAAAGATTTCCATATATTTTTGCATAAATTTGTGTAAGCCTTTCTGTAATAGTTTCTACGTATATAAATTTGCAGTAATGCTAGGCAAGTGCTTTGAGACCTCATTTGAAAAATGTTTTTCCCCCTAAGTACCAAAGATTATGATTGTAATATTGTCATTTTTATAACTCAATCTGGTGTTAATACATTATAACAGTATGGACCCTATTAGCCAAGTACGTGATAATAGCCTTTTATTACAATACCCTAGGATATAATATTGTAATGTAATAATATCTTACTACTGTCATTCTACTAATAAGGATCTCACTTATACACACAGCTCTCATAGTTTTATGATAAATATCCAATGGTAAGAATTCATTATTGAGAATCTTAAACATAGGAAACAACAACACCCAAAGGGATATCAGCAAACTGTATCTATATATTTAAATTGTACCTTTGTGATTTATTTCTTTCTTCTGTGCTGCCTATTTTTATCTAAAATTCTTGATAATTTAAGTGCTTTTCAACTCTTGTCTGTTTATTCCATTTTATCCGGTTGCCAAAACTAAAGCTAATGTTACCTTTGCTGCAGATAATGTTCCTGTAGCTACCAGCACATCGAGTAATTCAAGAGCATTTGAGGCAGTGGCTAAGAGCTTGGACTCTACAATCAGGTGTACCTGTCTGAGTTTTAACAGTATATAAAATATGCTGTTTAATGCAGTGTATAACAGTACAACTCTCTTTCACTTCTTCAATTTCTTCACCTGTAAAATGGGATGGATATCTAGCTACCTCCACAAAATTCTATGTGAATTAAATGAAGTGATTCATATAAAGCACCTGACATGTAATAAAATGCTTAATAAATGTTAACCACAATTACTACTACTGCTATCTTAAACCATTTGAGCACTATGTGTGTAGAAATATGCTTTGGCAAAGTGATTTTAAAGTGACTATCCGGTAAAGAGTGATAAAGGAGTTTAAGTAGAGCAATAAAATGCAAATATATTACCCTTGCATTTTACCCTAGAACTCTATCTCAATCTGTTAAAAGAGAATTACTGAGAATCTTGTTTGAACACAAAATGGTACATATAATATAGAGACTCCCTAAAGGGGCCATACTGTATAGGTTTATAGCCAATTTACAGAAAAAAATGAGTCTTTCTGTAGTAGTTATTCTAACTTGGGCACCCAGAATAACCATTAGGCTGAGTATCCATTTAGGAGCTTACTTTAATATTTTTATCTGTGCATAGGTGTGGGAGTAGAGTGGGTAGGAGTAAGAGAAAGAAAAAGTAATCTTAAATGCTTTGGGTTTGTTTTTAAAGGCAGCAGCTGGATCAGAAAGAAGGCATTCAGTGAGATGGACTTTGAGCTCTTACAATTTTTAGGTCTTTTATTTGCTACTGTTTTTGCTCTGTTTTCCTGGTTCCCCACTCAGGCTGTAGGCCAGTAGTTCTCAAGTCACTGTACGGCTTCTTAAAATAGAACTCTGGGCCCATCTCAGGTCTTCTGAGTCCAGGTGGGCTCACAACTTGCATTTCTAGGAAGTCTCTAGGAGGATCTGTTGTTGATGCTGCTGGTCAGGAAATAGCACGCTGCTGACCCCTGCTGTGTGATTTGGGTCTCTCCTGAGTGTGTGACCCCTCACTGGCACAGAGTATGTGCTCAATGAATACTTGTTGGTTCACTGCATCTAATAACACCAAAATGAAATATAAAAGGAAGATGAAGTATATTAAGGTTTCATTAGGCACATTGCCTGATTCTCATTAAGACTGTCCTGATTTCTTTTATGTCTTGGGCATAAGGGCTCAATGCTAATTTTCATGGCTTCTATGGTCCCTGAAGTACTATCATTTTCAGTTTCTCTAACGTTCTCTTCATTTTCCCTTTTCTTTCTTGACTCATTTTACAGAACACTAATGATAGCCAACAGAACTCTCAGGACTAGTATGGTAATGAGAATTGCTGTACTTTCTAAAGAGTTATTCCAAATCCCTTCTCATTAATCTCATTTTACTCTTTCCATTCAGTTAGCATGAAGTTGAAGCCCTTGTCTTGCTGCTTCATTTAAAAAAAATTTTTAATTCAGTTGTAACAGACCACTAAGCTAGTAGTTCCTGGGAGAAAGAGATTAATAAAATGCTAGGAAACAAATTGGACTTGTAAAGGAAAGATTGTTTAGAACAAGTATATTGCCAAATTCATTGTTTGCTACCCTCACATTTTTCTGAATGTGAACAGTTAAGTTTTTCTTTTCTTTTTCTCTCTCTTTTTTTGATACCAGGTATCAAACTCAGCTTGTCAGGCAGGTGCTTTGCTTCTGAGTTATATCCACGGCCTAGTTAGGTATTTCTTCACCAGAAAATAATAGTGCGGGATTATTTTGCATATCCTTTAAACTTTTCATATTTAAGCATTTTAATGAAAAGTGGTATTTTCCTTAATTAAAAAGTAATCTCTATATTTTTTTTCTTGACCCATTACTATTTACATGGGAATGAAGTACTATACAAAACTTTTTAAGATATTTTTCCCCACTGAATTTCTGAACATAGTATCATTCTACTCATAGCCAACACATAAGTTCAGTTTATTGATGTTTTTCAGAGTAGATTTTTATGAAGCATTTATTCTGTAACTGGAAAGGACTCCGGCAAAAATAAAGAAAATGTAGGTAACATAGGGTTAATCAAGATAAATAGGTATCTTTAATTCTTTATTCCAGGACTATTGAAACTTTAATATGACTATTGTGATCTGTGGTTTGAGAAGGGAAAATATTTTCAGGCCCTTTTTTCATGAAGCTTTCTGGTACTGGTGTTCTATAGAACAGATTAGGGAAGTACTTAGAAAATCCTCACATCATATCATAATTTTTCATTCCAAAAGAAGCCTCAGAGATGTGGAAATAGCTCTTTTCTGTGTAGATACAATAGCGACAATTTTGGTTCTTTTTCAAAACATAAAAAGAATTCTTTTGGAAGATTTATAGGTGGTAAACAGATTCTTTGTTTATTAATTCACTTACCATCTAAGCCCTTAGTATCTTTCCTGAATTCTACTTGGAGCTAATTTTTTCTGAAATAAGCATTCTCATCCTACATTGCCTATGTTTGAATAAAATTTTATTGTCTAATTCACTCAGTAAAATGTTATTGCCAAATGTCTTTCAAGGGTGAAATACTGCAGGGCAGTCATGGGTTTTTTATCCCCTATATGTCAACTTTCAGAATTATGGAAAATTCAACTAAACATCAATTTAAAACTCAGTCATTCATAATTTAAGCAAGCCCATAAAGATATCTAACCAAATGTAAGGATTGTTCTTTCTAGTTTGTACTCTTTCAGATTCATTGTTCTCTGTCACTCCTCCATCACTCCCTAAGGCTGCATTCCAGTTAGCAGTACTCTCTGCTTTTAATGTCACTTTTCCCAGTCCTAGAAAATGTCAAGGAAGTATAGTTGAACTGTGGAGACTATTAATCTCTACGACCCTGTCAAAGGAAAGAGTAAAATTTTATAGCTGCAGGTTATTAACACTACTGACAGTAGAAAAGTTGACATTTTTCTTTCTTTGCATTTGGGCTCTTGCCCAAATAGGCCTCTTCTATGTTTTTAATTGTCAATGAATGGAATATGAAACATTTTAGGCTGTTTCAATATTGATTATAAGAAGTTAATGAAAGATAATCCCAAATATTTTATAATCTGGCTGTTAAATATCTGAACATAGGGCTTACAGTTACTTCAAATAATATAGCTTTAATTTTAGGGAGGGTATTTTGTTAAGTAGATGCTTTAGTGCCATCCTTTTTTGTTTTCTATTTCACACCCCCCAGCCCCGCATAAGAACTATTGGCATCTGGAAAGAGTTAAGTCACCCTCATTTCATAGCAATATTGCACTTGTTTAGATATACTGAGCTGTGAAAACACATTCGTAAAACATCTAAGGTAGAATTAAGGAACACAGTCTTTCCCTCTTTTCTTGAGGGGTAATACAAACTTTTTACCTTAATATACTACAGAGCACTGTCATTTTCTATTTCAGCCAATCTGGTTCATATTCACTGACTGTAATTACAAGTGTAGGTGTTTGAATTAGTTGGTTTAAAAACTCCAAAGCTCACGCACACATAAATGTGTTGCATGTAAATGTTTCAAGTACAGAATACCTAATTTAAATGAATGACAGGAAGCACAACATCATTGAAATTGTCAGGAAAACAAATTAGGCACTTCACAGCCCTGTTTTTGTCTCTGTATGCTGCCATCAGACATTAGAAGCCTGAGAAGCTGCAAAATATGTACAGAATTGAGTGGGATGTTCAGTGTAATCTAGTCCATGAAAAACTGGTAAGAAAGAAATAACTTCTTGTTTTCCCTGTGTTCTTTTGTAACCTTGAACAAACTGTTCTGCTAGGGAAAAAAGTCTTTTCCCTTGCTAAAAGAAAAAACTCAAACTTCAGCCTTCCAAATATTTCTGATAGCTGCATTTATTTATGTGTATCCCTCCTTTAGAATGGTATTTCTGAGTGCTTTTCCCTCCACTCACAATTTCCTGATTGTTGGATTGCATATGGAAGTCTGGACTGAGTCTGAGGAACTTGACATGCAGCAGTATTTTAGTTACCTAGAAGATGACATGTGTTCAAGTGTGCTGGACTCTGTCAGCATTTTATTCTTGCATTCTAACAGCCTGTATTCTGTTTGTGTGTAATTGTTGTACAGTGAAAATGGGGGAGAGGTTAAAGACAGTCCGTGAAAACGGTGAACCAGGATCTCTGATTTTCTCTAATCTGGATCATTCAGTAGTGTTTGTCATTCCCTTATCCCCTTTCTTGTTTTTCATTGTTGTTTTTCCTGCCTATCCTAATCTTTTTTACTTTTCAGATGTCATATTTTTCCTCAAAAGTAACTTTAGCATTTTGTTTCTGTACCTCTCCTTGCTGCACTTCCCAATGCTTCCTGTACATATTTAGGCTCATAGAATTAAAAACAGAAATGCCCATAGGAATACTGTTCTTCATAATGTTTTGCCTGCTTCCTTAGAGTGGTCTCTTTCCCTTTCCATGGGTTTAGAATACAGTGGGGATATATTCTTTTTTGTGTGTGGATATATTTTTGAGAGGAAGAATGCTAGATGTGACAGTGCCTACAGAAGGTTTCTCCATAGTTGAGAGGAGGACATCACAGATGTGGAGGGCTGGTAATGCCCTCCTGGATCTCCGTCATCTGTGTGTTTTCTCAGGAGTGTAATAGGCTGGTCACACATGCCACCTGTGGCCTGTCAGGTTCTCAAAGGGCCTGCAGGGGCAGACATAACTTGAGTATCTTCATCAGGATTTGCTGCTCAGCTGTGCTGCTACTGCTTTTTGTTCCCTCTGGGTTTCTTGACAAACTGGCCACCTGCTAGGGGCAGAGAACCAAAGAGCAATGGGAGGAGTTAATGAGCCACAGAAAAATGTGGCTTGCTAAGAACAGAACATTGTTTGAGTCCCGAACTTTTGTCCCTGAAGTTTTCAGAGAAATACAGTGCAATGAGCTTCTAAACATCTTGTGTTGATCTCTTTTCAATGGTAAAAGAAAATAGAACATTTAAAAATCATCAAATTACTTGGTTGGGCATTATGTTGGGACTGGGTTTTAAGTACTATGGGGACATGCATGAGATGATCATCATTCCTGACTGACAGGAATTGTGATGGGTAGAAGATGTCTAATTAGAACCTGACATTTCTTAGGCCCAAAATGTTGCTTTAGTTTGGTTCTGCTCTACTACTGGGACAGCCATTTCTCACTGACACATAGCTGTGTAAACACATTGTTCACATTCTTCTGTCACTATTTTTTCTTTCATATTGAGTTGAGCACTTTGTGCCACACAGCTTGTCTCCACCAGCTGTCCTTGGGCCTCTGCATTCCCGCACCTCTCTTCTAATGGATATAGTCGGCCTCCTGTGGTGGCTCTATCACCCTTCTATCAGACCTACTACTTTGTTTCGCTAAAATGAGCCTGTTCACTCTTGGGGTGAAGTCTGAAAAGAATGAACCAGTAGACATTGTTATCTTTTCTCAGAGATACTGAGTTTAGTTTAGATGGCATAGTTCTAAATTGGTATTATCCAACTTTTCTTGATCCAGGCACCTAAGACTGAAGTTTCTCTTTTGCTGTTACCAAATTCTAGTTTGTTTTATCTGAGCCATCGCCACAGTGTAATGTCCACATGTGTTTCCTTAGATACTTCTTATCATTGTTATAGAACCATGGGAAATCAGAGGGACTTTTACCTTGTTCAGAACCAACCTATGCCATGTTTAAAAATGGAAAGCTTGCTGCAGATAGATAGAATTTACTTTTTATTCTTTAATTATCTTGTGTTTAATGGGCAGTTCCCTGGATCTTCATAAATTTCTCTGACAGTAACCATAAAAGATGTTATTGTTTATAGCAAAAGTGCTTTCTCTCTCTCTTTTCCTCACTCTGCCTCTCCCTCTCTCTCTCCCTGTCCCTCCTTCTCTCTTCCCCTCTCTCTCCCCCTCTCCCTGCTCTTCTCCCTCTCTCTTTCTCTCCCTCACTCCATTTTCCTTTGGCCTCTCCCTTCCTCTCTCCTTCCTCTCCCTATCCCTCTCTTTCTCCCCTAAATGTCTTACTTGTATAATTGACACAATAACTTGCTGAAGTGCAAGTTCTGCTCTTCCAGTGGAATTATTTTGGGAAACTAGCCTGAGAAGATGAAGTAAATGGATCCAGGGGTTACAGCTGATAGCAATAAAGAACTTCTGATTTCAAAGTGTTGATTTTTCTCATGGTATTTTAGCTTTCCCATACTAATTATTGAGCTTGTTACTGTCTTTTCCACATTATGTTACTTAACTTGCCTATTGATTAGAGGTTGGGTTGTCTTTTTAATAAGTATTTTTTTGATAAATCTTACAGTATTAGGTTCATTATGTCAAATAATTTTATTTTCTAGAAAACCAAATTCACAACACAGTTAGTTAAATTCTCACAGGGAGAGGAGAACTTAAAAAATTCAGTTTACCTCTGACTTTAAATTATGGACTATAAACACTATAATTATATGATGCATTCTGGGACATTGTTTTACCACTTATTTTCCTAATAAAATATCATATGTCAGCATTCTGTTATTTTTTGGAACAAAAGTGTCAATAGATTATCTCTTCAGCTAAGTAGATGAAATGCCCTGATCCCTTTCAGTACTTTTTTTTGTGGGAGAATTCTCTCTTTCATATTGCCATTGGTCTACTGTTTAACCCAAGAGGTATATCTAAGGATATAAAATGCATTTGAACATATTTAGCATCACTTTGAACTATGTTATGGATGAGTGGATTAAAAAGACATATCTTTTTCCACTTGCTCTCTCATTTTTTTTTCTATGCTTATCTTATTTTTTATACCTGAATTACATCAAGCATTCAATAATTAATACTTTCTACCTTGATGTTTTCCTAGTGGTTGTCCATAGTACTAGAAGCTGACATAATATCCTGTCCAACCACCATTAGTGCAAATCTTGCCTCTCATAGAATTATGTAGAAGCACAGCGTTATCTATCCCAACTGTACTGTCCATACACACACATCAAGATTCTTCCTTTCTATACCCCTTCCTTTGTCTACACCTGTTAAAGATGGGCACTCCATTGTCATTCAACTAACTTATGTGATTGAAGCTCTCTCATTTTTAAACTTAGAGAATTTTGTTTTCACATCAACAAATTTGGTTCCAAGGAACACATTTTTCAAAATTTAAGTAAATTTAAATATTTATTGACATGATTTCTCTCTGACAACTTCTCTTCGCTATGTACATTTGATTATTTATGTTATATTGATAATATTATGAATACTGGAATGACATTTGAATATTTGGGGAAATAAAATTTGATAGTATCCAAACATAATCACAATTAACTTTGATGTTAATTGTTAATATCTTTAGAAGCAACAATTTCTTCAACTTACCTCAAGTTATTAAGAGTGAGATAATGTGCATGAAACAGTATAGAGCCTGAGATACAGTGATTGCTCAATAAATGTACTCTAGGATTATTACTATAATGCTGATACATATTTATATATCACTGTAGAGTATTTGTATAGGATACACAGCAGTATCTCTTACTCCATTATATTCCCTTGAACAAAGAAAGTCTTCATTGTTTCTCATCACTTTTTCCTTTATTGATCCCATTTCACAAAAGACTGGAGGAAACTTGCTAGCAACCCTGTTGCCTATAGATGGGTACTGACTCACAGGTGAAATGTGAAGGTCAGGATAGGAGAATTGAGTCCCTTCATGAAAGACTATAAATTACACTTTTTAAATGTATCCTGTGATGTACAAATCTATGAGAGATTGTAGACTCTCAAAATTGAATGATGGACATTACCATAATAGTCATAACCCACATTCTATGTGTTTATAAATAATTTATGGAAATTTCTTATTGCTTAGAAAAACTACAAAAAGTTGTATTTTTTCTCCATATATATTTTACTAGGCAGCATGAATATAGGTGAAAGATACACATTCATAAAATACTATTGGGTAGGTTATTCATAAAATGCTTTTTAAGTTCAATTTGATATCCATTATTATTTTATCATATTTAGTACTACCAGCATATCATAATTAGAATACGAACAAGATCAAATTCCTGTTTCTTTCAGATTTCTGAATTTAAATGACAAAGAATATTATTATTTTACTGATGAAATACAATCATTTTATATAGAACGGTTTTAGGTATGACGCCACTAAGCCATGCCCATGGCCTTCAAATAGTTTTAATAGAGTTTAATGTGCATTTAAGAAACAATTCATGTTCATGTAAGTATCTTTTCTCCTTTCAAAAAATGTCTCACCATTCACATGCCTTCGCATTTCATGCACTGTGAGTGGATGAATAGGAGAGGTGTGCCTGATTTAGATGTTTTTTAAAGATTTTTCCTAAACGTGAGATTCTCTGGAATGGCATCATAAAGAGGAAAAGTGGTTTTTGTTTGTTTGTTTGTATTTTGTTTTTCTCTGAACATGACCTAATTTTGATACCAATAGCTTTCCTAAACTCTTGATAGCATGTGGAATGTGCGGCAGATAAAAGAGACTAAGTGCAAATGCTATAGCCCCCTTCTTAAAAGCTTTTACATGTGAATTTTTGCTTCTTTTCCTTTTCCCCATCTGGAGTATCCCCTATCTAGCCATTTCTAAAGCTTCCTTTTCAATCCCAACTGCTGTATTATTTAAATCCCATCTACAGCACTCACTACAAGCAATGCTCAAATCTGCTTTTGTATTGGAAAACAAAGCTTTAAAAGCAGCCAGGGGAGCCACACAGAAGAGTAGCGGCTTTGTGACCATGGCCCAAATCCAAGAAATGCATTTAGAAAGATTTTTTGTTTGTTTTAGGCAGAATTGGTTTCAGCATCTTTGTCCACTGAAAATGGAGAATACTGAGTCTGTGTTCAGATACTTACACATGTTTTATTACAGGTAACAGTGTATGTGCACTGTAATACCCTATACATAATCCACAATCATGTAAAACTACTTTGATAATACATTTTATAATCAGACAAATAATTCATTCTACATACAGAATATACCCTTTATACTTCAGAGTATTTGTAGGACTAGTTCATAAGTGAGGTATTGTTCCTGTATGAAATGAGTAGTTAATTTTGAAAGTGATCTCTACCTGTTTAAAAATTCATAGCTAGAAATAGGTAGCTAGCTAATAGAATGCTCTGTAGTTTACAATCAGTCAGGTAGTGATGATTTATAATACTTATATGAGATTCTCAATACTGACAGTCTCTGTGCAAGATAAAGAGGTGTAAGATGCAATTAAAAGCATAAATTCCATAAAATTCAGTGGTGATGCAAAATCAGAGGGAGAGATAGATGTAACTGAATCTCAAGGAACCTTATGTAGGAAGGAAGATATTTGAAGTGTATGAGTCCAGAATTATAAATTTTAAGGGTAAGAATGAACTATTTACCAAGAGCTCTAATCTAGCTTGCTTTTCTTACTTTCTTTCCTTTTTTCTTTTTTTTTTCTTTCTTTCTTTCTTTTCTTTCTCTCTCTCTCTCTCTCTCTTTCTTTCTTTCTTTCTTTCTTTCTTTCTTTCTTTCTTTCTTTCTTTCTTTCTTCCTAATATATTTGGTGCAGGGTCTCACTATACAGCTCAGACTCACAGTGATCTTGTTTTCATCCTCCTCAGTGCTGGGATTACAGGTGTGCATCACCATGCCCAGTCTTGGTGGCAGGTGCACTGTGCCTGGTGGCAGGGCCAGCACAGCATGTGGTGCCAGGGATCAGACTTGGTCCCTATACTTGCCTAAGTAGGCACTTAGGCTGCTAAGCGGTTTTGCCAGCCCTCCAATTTATAGCTTGATGAAAAACTCACAAACCATCAAAGAGGAAGGAATGTTGGAGGAGTCATTTTTCATTATTATTATTTTTTTTAAATCTTTTTGAGACAGGGTCTCATTATGCAGTTCAGGCTGACCTTAAGCTCACTTTGTAGCTCAGGCTGGTCTCAAACTCACAACAATCCTCCTGCCTCAGCCTCCCGAATGTTGGGATTACAGGCCTGCGCCACCACGCCCGGCTTTGGAGGAGTCATTTTCATTAAAATAATAGACAAGCAATTTAAAAAGCACTGAAGAAGACACTAAGAGCCAACATTATAAACAAATCTTTTTGATTGATCAGGGCATAAATTCTGAAAGAGCATGGACATTAGAAAATAACTGTAAACATAACCCCCCACACCAAGAAAAAAGATGTGAGTTTGGGGAGTTTTATTCAGTGACAGGCAAAAATCTGTAGAAGGAATGTCAGGTACCAAATCCAGACCCTTACTCCCATGTTTCTGGAGAGTGAGAGAGTAAAAATTACTGGAGTGAGGGTCCACTAACCTGCTCTCATATGGATTCTGAATCAGTGGCCTCCAGGGAGCTATGCTGGGAAGATTAGGGAATGGACACTCTTGGAGCAGTGGTGCCATCTGTGGAACAGGGAAAAATCTGCCTTGATGAAAAATCTATCTCAAGAGACAGAATGGTCAGCCCCTCAAAGAAAAGAGGTCCCAACTAACTTTTGTGAGATACCCTGGTAACTGATGAGGTGATATGAGTGAATGAAGTGTGCCCAGGTATGAGAGTACTTTCTGAGGCCTCGAAAGCCATGGCTTTCTGAGCCCACCTTCTGATCTGTGCTATTGTTCTGTGGGATCTTGTGAACACCTTACTTTGCAGGTAATCACCTGGACAAAAATTTAATTTTGCTAAATGTTAATGTATAGGGCAAACATGAGAAAAAGGAAAACAAGTTAATGGCATGATAAATAACTACTCAGCATAGAAACTCTCACAAAGAAGTCTTAGAGATGGCCTTGTGGGGGATGATGCCATTTGTGTAAGTGTTAATCCAGGAGAATGCTTGGCCTTTATGGAATTAAGCCTAATTATACACCAAAGCTGTTGATACAGTAGTCTTTTCCTTTTTTTCTCCCTCTTCTTGATGAAGCACTTAAAAGCTGCCTTTTGAGATGTGAAGATACAGTGTAGTAAAAGTAGTTATTATCACTTTTTGACTTAGGAAATACAGAAACACAAGATATTTTTATTGACTAGCTTGTCTTCTGAAACCCAACATCATTCCTTTAGCTCATATTATCAGAAAGATGTACTTTAAAATAATGCATATGCATTCAACAAGATTCTGCATTTGCTGGCAGACCACCACAAAGAACAATTATTCTCAGCAAGGGAAATTATACTTTTTACAATAAGTGAGACATGTTAAATTACATAGGAATTTTTGTCTTACTCTTTTTTTTCTAGGTTTTAGACTGCCTGGAAAGAAATGAGGCTAAAATGAAATGAAAAAACTTTATTACTTTCCAAACAAATAGAAATATATTATCTGAAGAAAAACATAAATCTAAATCTAATGTTAAGGCCTCTCTTTTGGGGAAAAGTTTGTGTTTCAGTATAATTCAAATGTGATATAAAAAAGTATAAATAAAGTACTAGACTGGTTTATTCTGAGTTCAGACATATAATGCCATTTTATGTACTATGATGTCCACAAAGTGTCCTCCTACACTTGGGATGCATTCATCTATAACTGCTCTTGTATATAGGTCTTTGATGAAGAAGAATCATTACATTTCTTCCCACTTCACTTCTGTTGGCTTTCAGAATCCTGCTTTTGTATGTTATATTAAAGTATCAAGCATTATTTTTGAATACCCTGTGGGAGCAGAATGTGTGCAGTATTGCTTACTGCTTTTATTTTGTGTATGAGCAGTGAAGCTACAGTGAAGGCTAAAAGGACTTCCGGTGGTCTGCCTATACTTCCAGGAGTCTGACTCTTATTGTTGCCACTTTCCTTTGTACCGTATGGCTGTATCACATGGTAATGCTGTTTTAATGAGTCAGCTGGAATATGTGTTCCATTCCTTCATTCCTGACTTTTTCACTTGACTTGATTGAAGTCCCATGACTATTAGGACAGATATGTTCTTGAGTTTATCTTTAGAATGCTCTAATAATTTGGTCTGACTTGGACAGGAGAAGATATTTGAGCCTGGTTAATAAGTTAGAAATCAAATTATTAGAAGTACTTACTAAAAAGGTACTCATGAAAAAAAAGAGGTCTTTCTCATAGAGAGAGAAAGTACGGTATTTTGTTTACATAGTGCAATCCTTAAGGCTATGCCTTAAAAAGAAAGCTAGTGAGATGGGAGGAAAATTGCAGCAGACTGCTTTTGGTTCTCTGTGTCAAGGATTTTAAGCCTTCTCCAGAGTCCAAAGAAGAGTTGTGCAACTGCAATAAACTTACGGTCGCATTCTCTGATAGCAGCAGTCAAGATAGAAAGTGAGAAATGCAGTGACTTCCTAGGGACTAAAGGCAGGCACTGATGGAGGGTCGGAGAAGTGCTTTCACTTCAGGAAACTCTACTGTCCCAGGGCCATTTTGTTGAATACCTGGAAGGTCAGACAGACATTTCCCATCTTCTGGCGGTGTGCCTAATTAAGCACATACAGCATAGAGTTTATCTGATTAGTGCAAATTTCAACCTTCAGATGCTGAAGCTTGTCAGAGTAGACACAAACAGTGAATTGGCTATAGTTTTCTTTTTTGGATTCTTTTCATAAAAAAGCTTATCTGAAATGCTACTCTTTGAAATTAAAAGAGCTAGAGCTCCAAGTGGAAAAGGAAGAGAAGAGGGATATTTCTGAGTTGGTGCTGCTGCTTGGCCTGTAAACACAAGAGCCCAGTATTTGATGTCAGAGTCCAGTTTGTTTATTAAATCACTGGTAGCCCTGTGAGCTCTGAAGGACCAGCTGAAGTTTTACTGTCTTCTTTCCTAAAGTAATGGGAAATATGGTTTGCAGTTTAATTTAACTAAGTGGTACTGAGTGAACCTTATGCAAAAAACTTTCCACCCACATCAAATAGCTCTAGGTTCTCCTCTCCCCAGCACAGAGAGGGTCTTCACCATCCAAAGCACATTTCTGCATACTCCCCGAGAAGTAAGATGCCTACCTATATGCTAGAGTTATCATAATAAAATAGTTAATTGCAGAAAAAATTAAACTGGCATATGGGGAGTATCTTTCTATGATGGAGTCTTGTCTTGGTGTTTCTGAGATTCCTTCAGGGCTGTAGCTTTAACTCTGCATTGGCACTTATAATTATGGTCTCATTCTCCTCTGAGGTGCATTGTGGTCAAATATTTAGAGACATGAATGCTATATATACAGGGTCAGCTACCTGTTAAATATTTACTCCCCACTGGGATCAATCTGTAAAGTAATTTGAAGTCATTAACACATTCCCACCAGCTTGACCCTGTACATGCACAACTGTCCCATGGAGTGGCTTATACCACTGGTGGTACAAAAAATCTCATTATCTGTATTTGTGTTACTAATAAAATTAATAAAAAGCTGCCACTTTGGACAGTCACCTATGTACTACCAGTGGTTCAATCTGCACGAGTGAGACATATGAATTACCACCCCATTGTGACTATGTTAAATGAGAGATGTTGCTTGAGGCAGTCGAGAAACTGCTGCACTTGTGATTCAGCTCTGCAACCTAGAAACAGAAACACGTAAATGTCAGTATTGCAGCTATAAAGTTTGCATTTATTTTTCAAATAAAAATTGTGTGTTAGATGTCGTGGCTTTTTTTATTTCACAGAAACTTACAATCACATTTTAAGTTCAAGCATCATAGACAAAATGTTATATGTTTTGTTTCTGAGATAGGGTCTCATTACGTAGTCCAGGCTGGTCTCAAACTGGACTCCCTATCTCATCCTCCCAAGTGCTGGGATTACAGAAAGGTGCTACCATGCCAAGCTTTAATAAAAGAGGGAAACATGACAAAAATCATTAAAAATGTGTTATGCACATGATGTACCAGCTCTGCAGCAGGATATAATCATTATGTACTGCACACATGTACTGATAAATTAAAAATTGAAAAAATATAGGAAAGAATATATTTTCTCACTTGTCAATATTGATGTGACATTATTGTATAAAAATGTTTGGGAGCCAGGCATCGTGGCACATGCCTGTAAGCCCAGCACTTGGGAGACTGAGGCAGGAGGATCATTGCAAGTTTGAGACCAGCCTGTACTACAAATTGTGTTCAAGGCCAGCCTGAGCTGCATAGTAAGACCTTGTCACAAAGAGCAAAAATAAAGTTTGAGAATATACTGTTTTGATAGATCTGTGGTTATCTTTTGTCAGCATGTAAGAATCACTTTAGTGATTTTTAATTATTTTTACATTTTTATTTTAAAGAGAAAGAAATGATACCAAAAACAATGATACAAAATTTCAAACGAAGATAGGAAAGTAACAATTGTTTACTTCATGTAATTGCTCAGAATACAACATAGGAGCATGAAAAATTGATCAAACGATATAAGCACAATTGAGTAATTTAAAGGAAAAAATCCATGCCTACAGGGATCCTTCCGTGACCAGGCAAGTCAAAATATCTTTGGATCTTTTTCTTGGGCAGGAAGAGAAAGAAAGGCTGGTTATGTGCCTTGTGCACTAGATAACCCTGTTTTGTAGCTTCAGTAGGACTGTATTCGCTTAGTGGTGTTGTAGTCATTCAGTTGAATTACAGAGAACTATGTCTGAATTTGTTCAACAGATATCTTAAGTGCCATGGATCACACTGACTCCTAGCCCTTGCTGAGGAGAAATTTGATCGGGAGGTCTTCCTGAAGTTTTTATTTTTTAGTTTTGGTGAAAGATTTAGACTTTTCAAAGTCTGAATGCACTCCTACCAAGAGTACCCCATTTTGTTAGCACATTAGACTAATTTTTGGGTCCAAATGAAGTTTTCTAAATTAGTTCATAGTGTTTAATGCTTTTTGCCTTTCACCTTTTGAATTTTTTTCTCCTCAATTATGCTTTATTGAGATTAATTCACTATTTTCGGCAGGTCAGTTGCATCAGCACTTCCTAAGAGTGCTCTGAGGTCCTAAGCCAAGAAATTATTTTTACTTCTTTGTTATAAACAAATTTTATATTATTTTTGTTTTTCTAAGACCTTAAGCTTCAAAGTTAAATAGGAAAGCTTGTTTAGGAAAATAAAAATGTTCAATACTATGGAAGAAAAGATATAGTAGCTAAGCAAATAATATCAAGAGATGATAGTGATATAAAGTATCACTTAAGACTGAAAGATTTGAAATTATTCAGCTGTTTTGATCTGCTCTGCTTCAAATGGTTTGTATTGTTACAGTAGCTTTTATATCCTCATACCACTCTCAGTTCTACTCCCCTGTAATTACCCAAAATCTTGTTATATAGAGCATGAACATCAGGAGTGAAATGCACATTCAATTAGGCCAGAGCCTTTTAACTGACCTAAATAACAGTTCATTCATGAGATAATGTGACCTGTAGTCAGAGAAGAAATCTGTTGCTTTAGCTGGGGAAGCCTGGCATAGCATGGACTCTGCAATGGTCAGGGAATCATCTAAAATTAGAACATGGAGAAAAATATCATAGAGCTTTACAGGCTTGCTCTCAGCTTCAAAAATAATTTCTTAAGATCTGTATGCAATTTGTTATCTAGACTATACTTGGTAATTCCTTAATGCACATATTTATTAGTGTAAAGTGCCTTGCTGTTAAAGAAATTGAGTAGTTATGCAGTTATATATTTTAATGTTGATTTTCTCCCCACTTATAACTGAGGAAGCTTACCTTCTGTCAAAGAGGGCTTCCTCTGTAGAGAGATGATCAGTATGTCATGGTATTTTTACATAGCCACAAGTTTGAAAAACATTGGCACTACCAGGGCATCCATTCCCATCCCAGAATTAATGTACTATATTGTATATGTCATATATATAATATATATATTACATATATGTAATATATATATTTTATATATAATGTATATATTACATATACAATATAGTACATCTTATTCATAATGATTTACTTTCAGTATATGTGAAATCATCATCCTATTCTCAGATTTCTTCCAATATGTATGACAATAAATTCTAACTCCTAAAAAACCTCACTATTGGAATGACCTCAGATTGTTTTGGGGAAGACATTGGAAGAAAGCTAGTGTACAAGTTGGTTTATAGTCAGTGAAAAAATCTTCTGTGGCATTTGAGGTTTCCTCGATCATTTGAATTAAAACTGATGTCAGTGGGCTGGCCAAATATCTCAGGGGATTAAAGCACCTACAAGCAGGCGCAGGGGCCAGGGGTTCGATCCCTGGGCCTTCTGTGCCAGCCTCACCCCCAGGTCACACTGAGGCAACAATTGAGTCTAGGCATGGTGGCACAGACCTGTAACCCCAGCTCTTCAGAGGTTGTAAACAGGCATATCACTATGAGTCTGATCTAGTAGTGAGTCTCTGAACACCCTGTAGACCCTTCCCTCCACCAGAAAAAAAAAATGTTGTCAGTAATGAAAACAAGATATGTTCATGTTAACAAGGGAAGAGAGTAAAGATAGTTTCCCTATAGAAAAAGGGTACTTTTCCATTTTTTACCAGTGAGGAAAAATTTAAAAGTATTTCTAAAATAATAAACTTGGGCTTTATTCTACAAATGTTTTTGGAATATCAGTCAAAAATATAGCTAAGCCCCTTTCCCCTACAATTTTGTACAATCTAGTGGTGGAAATAAAAAATAGATACTAAATTCTCTACCAGCTATGTTGGAAGGTACAGTGGGGCCAAGAATATAGCTCAGTGGCGCAGCACCTACCTGGTAAGTGTGAGGTCCTGAGTTCAATTCCTGATCAAAGATGCAGTGGGTTTGGGGGTGCGTATAGCAGAAGGAGGTAATTTGGGTGAAGAGAGTTGCAGTTTCAAATAGATTATGAGGATTGACTTTATCAAGAAGATATTGGGAAAAGAAAAAGATAGAGGAAGGTGATGAGAGCTATGCGTGATGCAGGAGTTGCACTCTATGTGGAAAGTACATACATTGAAAATGCTCTGTGAAGCACAAGTGCACTTGGAAATTGGAAGAAACCTAACATCCCTACAGAGGTCCATGAGACAGTGGCATTGAAGGAGAAAGGGCCACACATACAGGGCAGAGGGGCAAGGGATCCAGACTACATGGAGCTTTGCAAAAATTGAACTTTATTGGAGTGATTTGGAAAGCCTTTGGAAGTGATTGAGCAGAGACAAGACTGATGTGGCTTTAGCCCATGTGGTCTTTATTAGATGTTTGGGTATTTTTTTTACTTTTCTTACATCTTTATCTTTTCTAGAACCCCAGGATTTTTTCCTTTAATTTTCTCTCTAGAAATTGTAAGGGTAGGAATGTTGGCTCTGTTGGGTACACTGCCAATCACTGTACATCAATTAGCCCCATGTCCTTGACAACACATTACATGATAGATGTTGTTGTCTTTGTTTTGTAGTTAAGGAAACTGAGGCTCAGAGCACAAATGACTTTCTCAGGAACTTTGGGCCATGCAACTAGCAGTCAGTATTCCATAGCCTAGAAATAGGTTTTTACTTCTTAACAACAGTGATAAAACATTTAAGCCTTCCCCATCCAAGTCATGCCCAGGCTCCTGAGTGTGAACCAACTTACTCCTGAGCCTAAGGTCTCCTGAACTTCCTCACCCTTCTAGTCCCTATACCTGGCTGGCTGAGAGACTTCATGGAAATGCATGTGGGTTAGACCATATGGATCAATATGTGTGTCAAGCATGGGAAAGGGGATCAGCTGCTGGTTGTGTCAATTTACTTGTGGAATTTTATCATATTGTAATCTCCCAATTATAATATAGTATTCATAAGCCAGGAAGTGAGGATGGTGAGAAAACTGATAAATGTGTGTGTGTGTGTAGCATGGCTAATGCTGGGCCTTTTGCCACCCCATTAAGACCACAGGTGTGGATGTTTCTGGGTTGAAACAAAACAGTACAGGTCTGCAGTAATAATCTTGGCTCATTTTTTGAGATAGAGTCTCACTTTGTAATCAGGCTGGCCTTGAACTTAATAGGTAGCCCAGTCTGGCCTTGAATTCATGGTGATCTTCCTGCCTCAGCCTCCTTAGTGGTGACATTGAAAGTGTGAACTGTATCCAGCCACAGTAATTATCATGTGGCCCTGATGGATACTTTCAGGTATATATTATGAAGGGTTGAATTTGCACCTTTGACTTCACTTTTAGTTCCCTCCAACATCAAGTTATTAGTCATTTAATGTCATTGTAACCTTTTTATGGACATTAATGGTGTTGCTTCACGAATTTTCTGTTGCATTTTGAGAGGAGGAATCAAGGTCTATTAATAGAAAATGTAGGGGGCCTGGTAGATTGCTCAGTGGAATAAGCGCTTCCCTGGCAAGCACAAGGGCCTGAGTTCAATCCCTGGTTCTGCCAAAAGGAAAAAAAAAGAAAATATAGGGCCAGCCTGATAGCTCAGCAGACTAAAGTACCTGCTGAGGCAGAGTGCAGTGGCTAGGGTTTGATTCCCTCATGCCATATGGGCCCTGCCCCCAGGCCTCACTGCAACAATGATAAAGACTGTGAATGTTGACACATGCCTGTAATCCCAGCACTTGGGAGGCTGAAGACAGGAGAATCACTATGAGTATGATCTACGTAGTGAGACCCTGTAGACCCTGTCCTAAATACAGGAAAAAAAAAAACAAAGGAGAAAAGAAAATGTGTGAGAGAAATAAGTCCTAAAGAGGAAGCCATCCTGACCTCCTATATGAGCACACAAATGTGTACATATTTGACAGACATCAAAACATGGGCCTTCTTTTAAATCATATTTTATAGAAACAAGCATTGTAGTAGTTACTGGAAATATAGTTTTGAGGTGCTGATAAAGGACAGATCCCTGCTGAGGAACTTTCTTAATGAATTTGTTTAGTAAAACTTGTGTATATTTAACACCTATTACCCTTTTGTTAACATATAGGAGCTGACTTTATTTTCCAAGGAAAATGAAAATGTTTTTTAGTAGCATATATTCCACTTTTAAATATGGTTTTACACAAAGCAAGGAGACTACAAGTCTTTCACAAGAAGGGAAAAAAGACCCATACAGATAAAACAAATCTAAATATTGATTTTAAAATTCAATCATAGCTCTTTAGTACTTAGTACCTAGTGTTTCTCAAACAAGAAACTCCATGTTCTGTGTAGCTGTAAAAGAGACAGAACATGCTTGCCTGGTGCATTTCAAAGGATGACATAAAAGATACAGGCAAGGCGCAGATTGGGCATGAATTTAAATCTCTTTTCATAATTGTTGGCTCTATGACCTTAGGCAGGTTATTTGAACTAAATCCCAGCTTCTCATTTGTAAAACTCCTCTTAGTAAGTATTAATTTTAAAGGATTTTAGCAATTAAAACAGAACAATAAGTGTAAAGTACCCAGCCCTACCAATGTACATAGTAAGTATTTCCTTTATTCTAATCAGGAATCACTAGAAGGCAATATGGTAGCAGGAGGATAAAAATATATTAAATGGTCTCATAGGAAAAAAATGTGGAGCAATAATAGGTAGTTATAGCATGTTCTAGCAAGTATTTTACATAGTATTAATATGAAACAACTGAATTACTGTTGCATCCTTCAGATCTCCACTGTGTACCATCCTTGATTATAGAAAATGCTGATGACTAGAGTCTGCCTTCATAGCCCTTAATTTTGTTAGAGAATAGATATTGATTATGTAAACTAATAACATCAATAAATGCCAAGGGGCAATGGTGCTTAATGCTCTGAAAAGAAAAAATAATGATTTACATGAAATGATCTATATAAATTGTATGAAACTACAATAGACAAGTTTGACCAAGGTAGGGAGGCCCAGAAAAGTTTTCCTGGAAAAACAAAACAAAACAAAACAAACAAAAAAACCCCACAATATTACTACACACTAGTAAGTTAATTCTCATTATACCATCAAGGTCCTTAGGGCCTTATTTTAGTTTTGGAGTTTCTCATTTAAAACATCTTCAGATGTTTCAAAGAATTACCATTCTATAAATTTTATTTTCCTTCTGGTTTCTGGGTCAGGATAGAGAGTGGGTTTACTTAAGGCAGAAAATAACTCATTTTTGTCCTATTATTATCATCTGGTTAGTTTCATTGGAGTCTTTCATATAGCTAAGCTACACTGTGACATCTTGATTATCTTTACTTTCCTTTGTTTTAAAACATTTTCCTATTTTAACATCTGAGAAATTAGTTCATTTTTGCTTGACTGAAAGAGAATGGGTGAATCATCTTATGGATGATAGAGAAGTTAAATGTTTGCTATTTTATTATTTTTGTGATTTTTAAAAGAGAAAAACTTGCATTGCCTACAGTTTTTTGTATCATCTTCAAGAAGGTAAAAGAAGAAATGCGAGCTCAGCATAGTGATGTACACATATAATCCCAGAACTCCAGGAGGCTGAGGCTAGAGGACTGTGCTTTCTAGCCTATCCTGAGGAATTTGGTGACTTAGTAAGACCCTGTTACAGAATTTTAAAAACAGGAGCTAGGGAGATGGCTGAGTGGAATAAGCACTTCCCTGGAAAGCACAAGGACCAGAGTTTAATCCCTGGTTCCACAAAATATAAATTAATTAATTTTTTTTAAAAATAAAAAGAATGGAGGTATAACTTTGTGCCATGGCCTTGGTTTTAATTTCCAGTAACCCCAAGCAATCACCCTAACAAAAAGCCTAAAGACACCATTTTTTAAAAATCCTTAGTTAAACCTACTAGAGAATTCAGAAGTTTTTATGTTTATTATGGTAACAAAAGAAGAAAACTCCTTCCTGTTTCCGGCTGCGCGGAGTCAGCTCGTGTGTCTGGGACCTCCACAAAGTTAGGACTTTCCTTTGCACACCTGAGGCTGCCTGTGGTGGCTCTGCAGCCGTCATCATGCCAGAGAATGAATATATTGAATTACATCGTAAACGCTATGGATACCGCTTGGATTACCATGAGAAAAAGAGAAAGAAAGAAAGTCGAGAGGCTCATGAACGTTCAAAGAAGGCAAAAAAAAAGATTGGCTTGAAAGCTAAGCTCTACCATAAACAGCGCCATGCAGAAAAAATACAAATGAAGAAGACTATCAAGATGCATGAAAAGAGAAACACCAAACAAAAGAATGATGAAAAGACTCCACAAGGAGCAGTACCTGTCTACCTGCTGGACAGAGAAGGACAGTCTCGTGCAAAAGTACTTTCCAACATGATTAAACAGAAACGAAAAGAAAAGGCGGGAAAATGGGAAGTCCCTCTGCCCAAAGTGCATGCCCAAGGAGAAACAGAAGTATTAAAAGTTATTCGAACTGGAAAGAGAAAAAAGAAGGCATGGAAGAGGATGGTTACTAAAGTCTGC